>MU839417.1:600000-835488 GCA_030685255.1 Podospora conica | reverse complement strand
ACTTACCTTCCTTCCTCTCTCGACTTTAGCTAACCTTCTTCCTCTTCCCTAGTCTAATAAAAATAATAACGCCGGCGCCGCTCCGATTAGGCCTCTCTAGCGCCGTCGGGGATACTCTTTACGCGCGCGGGGATACTCTTTACGTACGCGCTTAAAAAACTCTAGGAAAGCTATAAAGCCTAATCGGAGCGAATCCCCCTTAGTATTATAAAAACTAAGCCCTAGATATAGGCTTTACTACGGAGGCTATCCGCTAGCTATACTACTAAAATAAATACTAAAGGAAATCTTACTAACGCTCCTACCGTTATCCTTTCTTCCTTTTTCCCTCGGCCTTAGACTAACGTAATAACTATACTACTACTACTAAGCTATAAGTCTTCCGATCGCTCCTACTTCCTTATATACCGCTAAACTCCGATTAAAATAGATAAAAGAAAATACCGTACCTATCGGATAACGAGGGTAAGCTTAACTCCCCTCCCTTTACTATAAACCCTACCGCCGTTACTACTACCTCCGACCCTATTACCGTTATCGGTACTATTATAGTAAAGCTCGATATAAGGATAACGCGTATATAAGAGCGATTCGTTTAATTATACGGCCTATAAACGACTCGCTTAATTATACGCGGTATACTTCCTAACGATAATAATATACTATAGGGATATTAGAAGGGGATCCGCTTTTACTAATACGACCCTCCGGCCGCGGTATACTTTCTAACGATAGTAATATGCCGTAAGGATACTAAAGGGGGATCCGCCTTTACTAGTATAACCCTCCGGCCACGGCGTACTTCCTAACGATAGTAATATGCCGTAGGGATGCTAGAGGGGATCCGCTTTTACTAGTACAACCCTTTAGCCTACGTCCGCTTCCCTACGCCCTAATATAATATATAACTAATTAAGAGTTATACCTATAAGCGACTTATTTAATTACGTAACCTACGAACGACTCGCTTAATTACGCGCGGCGTACTTCCTAACGATAGTAATATATTATAGGGATATTAAAGGGGGATCCGCCTTTACTAGTACGACCCTCCGGCTTATATCCGCTTCCCTAGCTATACCTATAAGCGACTCGCTTAATTATACGTAGTATACTTCCTAACGATAGTAATATACTATAGGGATATTAAAAAGGGATCCGCCTTTACTAGTACGACCCTTTAGCCTATATCCGCTTCCTTAGCTATACCTATAAATAACTTATTTAATTATATATAATATACTTCCTAACGATAGTAATATACCGTAGGGATACTAGAAAGGGATCCGCTTTTACTAGTATAACCCTCCGGCCTATATCCGCTTTCCTACTAATATAACCTTCCGGCCTATATCTACTTCCCTACGCCCTAATATAATATATAATTAATTAAGAGTTATACTTACGAGTATTTTATACTATAAAATATTAACTAATATAGTAAGACGAGGTCGCTAGACTTAGTTTACGACTCCGATAATACTCTTATAGTTCGTTATTTACCTAGAGAGCCGTCGAAACGCCCTATAGGATATAAGGCCGAGCTATCTAACGGTACTAAAATCTATCCGAACTTTTACCTATTTTTATTAATCGCTCGGCTTACTATTAGTAATAATACCCTTTTATCCTTACTCGATATAAAGTTAAGTTATAATATCTTCCGTCCGGCTTAAGCTAATTTTCTATCGGACTATTTAAATAATATATTTCCGTTTCCGTTATACTTAACTAGTCCTAACTATAAAAGCGATATAACGATATTTAATAGTAGCCCTACTCTATTAATCTTACTAATTCGAATCCTTAGGTCCCTTCTCGCGGAAGTCTTAGGGCCGGCCTAAGTAAAGCTTATCGTAATAGCGACTTTAGTAATAATATTTAAGTAACGCCTACCGTTTTATAGTATAACTTTATACCCCTTAGATATAAATCCTCTCTCAAGCGACTCGTTTAATTATATAAACTACAACCGACTTGTTCGATTATATTAACTACGACTACCTCGACTACTACGACTACTACGACTACTATAACTATTATAACTACTATAAAGCCCCTAGAGCCCTAGTAACCCCTAGAATACTATTCTATATACTAGCCGTAGTATACTCCGGCGCTAATCGCCGTAGCCCTTACGCCCTATACTATATACCGTACTAACTGTAGTATATATATAGACTAAACGCGTAATAGGTTTTAATACGGCGTGTAATACCCCCCTGCCGTCTACGTATATACCTTTTTTTTTTACCTCTACGCCTTACCGCGACTCGACTTTTTAAGGCTATTACTAACCTCGCCCTCGCCCTTACTACTACTACTACTAATCGAACTTCCGCGATAGGTATATCGGCGATCCTTATAGTCGATCGTACCTCCGTAGTACTATCGTAGCTAGTAACTAACGGTATACTAGCTATAGCTAAGTAGAAAGGCGAGAGGGTATATTTATCCGGCTATCTATATACTTAGGTACCCTTAACCTATATCTTTCTATAACTAGGATAAATAATAGAGCTAGTAAGACCGACTAGCCCTTCTTACTATAATTCTTAGTACTAAGGTAAATATAGGTTACTATCTATATCCGATAGGAAGCCTCCCGTTATTACGGATACTATATAAGGGCGAGTAGGGTTAAGTAGGGAGGTTAAGATAGGTTAAGGGAGGTTATACGGATAAGGAGTTAGGAGAGCGAGGGAAGGGTAACGGAATATAAAAGACCTATAGGACCTATAGGTAAAGGGGCTTTTCCTTCTCCTTACCCCTAAACTAATACTTTCTAAGACCCTAACTAAGTACTTCCTCCCTTATATCTTCTACTATAAGTAAAGATAGCTAAGGCGGTACTTCCCTTATAAGCGAGTAAACGACTACTTCTACTATAATACTAGTAATATTAATAATACTAATAATTCGGAGTACGGGCTTAAACGCTACCCCGCTTAACCCGGGTAATTAGTCGGAGGAAGTTACCGTAGCTAAGTAAATATATTAGGCGGATACTTCTTACGAGATATTAATAACCTAATAGTTTAAAGGATAAGTAATAACGATACGAGTACCTTATATAATAACGATAATAAGTCGTAGGGACTCGATACGGCCGAGTAAGTATATTAAGCGGATACTTCTTATAAGATATTAGTAACGTTAACGATTCGGAGGTCCGATATAATATCTACCGATAATAATAACGATATCGTCCTACTTATAATTACTTTTAGCTTACGTTACTATACGGCGACGATAATAATACTTTAGTACGGCCTAACGCTCTAGGTAGTATTTTAGCTACCTTACTAGACTAGTTATAGCTATAGTATAAGTTTATTATCTATACTAACTTATATAAACTATATATAGTCGGACGGGCCTTAATACTATCCTTATACCTATATCGACTAGTATAGGTAAGGGATCGCCTATCCGCTTTAGATAAGGTATAACTATTATAGCTATAATAATAACCCAATACTAAAGTAACGGGAGTATCTATAGGCTAATTATAAAAACCCGGTAGGCTAGGACCTTATATTTTATACTAATTACTCGGCGATCTTCGATATAACCTAGTCGGTATTATTTATATAATAAGTTATTCGTTAAATCCAGGTATACTATATTCTTAGATATTCGCCTACTTTTAAGGGATTACTAATAGTTATCGCTTAGGAGTAGAACTTAACTAAGTTAGATTATATTAGTAGAATTAAAAATAAGGGATTTATACTATTTAGTTTTTATTTTATAATTTATAAGACTCGGCTACTCGGCCCTTTATTAAACCCCTTATTAATATAATAACTTATTAACTTAGCCTTTTAATAATATAAGGAAGTTACCTCGTTACTAAAGCTTTAAGCTAGTATAGTTCGTAAGTAGCCCCTATACCCTATATAATTAAGCTCCCCTTATAAAAAAGAAAGGTACTTAATATCTTACTGGCGTATTAGACGAGGTAGGGGAGCTATCGATATTAGGGTATTTAGGATTTAAAAGAAAAACTTAAATTAAAAATACGCTAGACTTTATCTTAACTATAGGCCCCCTTCGTTCCCTATTACCGGTTTTTCCCCGTCCTTTTACGAGTTAGTAGGGGGTATATCGTAATTAAACGACGGTAAGATACCCTTTAACCTCGCTAAACTCGGAGTATATAATATAGAAAGTAATACGCTTATATACCGGTACTTCCGTTTACCTCGCTACTATACTTAAGTACCTCGCGGCCGAAATCCTCGAACTAAATAGTAATACCTAGCCGTTTACGATAATAGGAAGACCTATATTATCTCCCGTTATCCGTAGCTATAGCTACGGGTACTATTACTATAACTACTACTATAAGGGCCGTTATAACCGCTACTATAACTACTATTAGTATACTCCGGCTCGATATAATAGTTCTCGAGCTAACGTTTCTCCTATAACTAGGATAAACGCTATAGTAGATCCGGTACTATTAAGTAAGTCTACCTTATGTATTAATATCCGTTTAGAATTCTAACTTTTATCTTTAATACCGAGAAAGCTATTACCGTTAGCTAGGGCGTTACTAAGGGCGATACCGAGCTAAAGGATAAGTAGGCCGGCGAGGCTATTACCTAAGCCGATAAGAAGGAGATTAAGTAAGTTACTAAGGAGGTCCCCGAGGAAGAGGAGGATAAGTATATTACCTACGACTAGTACCTAGGTTTAAGTCCTACTACGAGCGAAGAAAATAATAACTAAGTATATAATATCGCTATAAAGACGGCCTCGGTAGTAGTATCTATAACCGCCCCGATAACGGCGCCCGTTAGGGAGAAGGAAGTTTATTATTTATATATAATATTAATATATTCCGGCGGTCTAATATATTATTAGTATATAAGGTAGTGTATATAACGCCGCCGCTATTATAGGGCTAGCCGACTACTAAGGTAAAAAACCGAGGACTAGATATTACTTTTAGGGGCCTTAAGATCGAGTACCTTATAGCCGAAATCCTCGAACTAGATAGTAACGCCTAGCCGCTTATAATAATAGGAAGACCTATATTATCCCTTATTATTTCCAGCTCCTAGATAGTAACGCCGTTCGAAATCCTCGAATTAAATAGTAATACCTAGCCGTTCGCGATAATAGGAAGACCCGTATTATCCCCCGCTATCTCTAGCTCCTAGATAGTAACGCCGCCCGAAATCCTCGAACTAGATAGTAACGCCTAGCCGCTTACGATAATAGGAAGACCTGTATTATCCTTTACCGTTTACCTTACTACCTCGCTACCGAAATTCGCGATAATAGGAAAACCCGTATTATCCCCCGCTATCTACCTCGCTACCGAAATCCTCGAACTAGATAATATAGGCGCCCCCCTAGCGTCGCCGTAGCTTCCCCGGTTATACCTATACGTATAGTACCCCTTAACGTAGCCGTAATTTCCCTATTACGTAGTATAGAAATAAGGAGATATAAGGGGTTATAACCGTAGCCTCCCTCTCGTTAGTATTATCTAGATCCTTTAGTTAATAGCTAGGATATCTCTTAGTTTACTATCTTTAAAGGGATATATATAACGTATTCTATTTACTTAATATCGTAAGCGCGGGGTAAAGTTTAGGGGTATCGCCGGCTAGTATATAATAGCTAAGATATCTCTTAGTTTACTATCCCTAAAGGGAATCTACAGCGGGTTTTAAAGCGATAAGGCGAGATACTTACCTATTCTAGGAGGGACTTAAGATAGACTTAAAAAAGCGCTCCCCTAACTTACCTAATCTAAAGTACTATCTTAATATTAACTTACCCGGTAACGTATTAGGGAAGTCTTCTTATTTCTATTATCTTATTTATATATAGCTCCTCCTTTCTACTATAGTACTATACTTTTAAAGAACCCCTTTAAAGATTACTATTTCTCTTTAACGAAAAATAAAGGAAAAAGATCGGGTAGTAGTTTATAATATTAAGAGAACCGTTACTAGATCCGAATACTCGAGCCCTAGGCGTTAACGTTACTATCGTCCTTAAGAATAAAAGTAGTAGAGTTAGCTATATACTTTAGGATTTTATATATAGGCCTTAGTATAACCGGATATTACCTTTTAACCTTAAATCTTTATATCCTAGTAGTATTTACGGGATTTTTATCGCCGTTAGGACTATAGGTAGCCTTCTAAGGCGCCCGTATATATAAAGGAATATCCTAAGCCTTTTCTAAATTACGAAGTTATAGCTATACTAGGTAGTACTCCTAACCGGTATTAGTATTAGAGTCTTTATAAGACTCGCGGGCGTATAGGAGATATTAGTTATTAATAAAGATTATATCGCTAGGTATTATATTTAAGTAGTACTTATTCTTAATAGCTAGATCTAATATAATATCTAAGGCTTCGTACTAGGCGTCGGTAAGTCCGGTACTAGGAGGTATCCTTATATATAATATACTAGGATAGATACCGAGACGTCTAGGATTAATACTAAATATAATTTTACCTTTATAGACTTAAAGAAAAGGCGTACGGATAAACCGGGGTAGGTTACCGGATACTTAAAGGGGTTATTCCGGTTAAGCGAAGATATAGATAATATCGGGGCGTATAAGTTTAAGCTTTTAGTAGATTATCTATAAGGAAGTAAGGTATATAGTTCCTCCTCGTTTAGTAATAGCCTGTATTTAGAAAGTTAGAATATCGGTACTTATATCGTTATACTAAGATAGTACGGAATTAGAATAAATTCTATACCGAAGTCCTTAAGGTACCGTTAACTATAACTTCGAGTTTATAATATAAGCTATAGACTTAGGATATTAAATCTAGCGATATACGATATTAAAGAGAAGGCTATTAAAAGATATACTAATTATTATACTACGTTTATCTTATACCCCCCGTATATTACCGATATAGCCTACGAGCCTAAGAAAGATTATAAGCTTATCTACGTTATTATACTTATTAAGGTTAAGTCCTTTAACGATAGTAAGCTTTATACCTTCGTATATATTATTCGATACCTAGTCTAAGTATTTAGTAAGGGTTAGGATTAGGAAGTTATCTCGATAAACTTTATCCCTATTAAATCCGTAGTCTAGTAATATAGGTTAGCTAGGATTTTAAAATATATAGGATAAATTAACTCTTAAATAACTTTAGCGCTTTAGCGATTTCGGTATTCCTAGCTTTATTAATAATAACGATACTAGGAGTAATATTAAAGTTATTAGGTTTCTAAACTATAAGGTAGTCTACTAAAGGTTCTTATAAAGAGCCGGTACCGTATTAATAGTTAGCTATTTCGTTAAGTTTTTATATCTAGGTAGGTAGGTACCTAGGTAAGTAGGAAATATTTTATTATCGGTATTATCGTTCTTATTACTTATAAAGTTAAGCCGTATATCGAGGTAAAAGCGACCTGTATATCGGTAGCTAGGCGCTAACGAGCTCTTTCTAGGAGAAAGGTACTTATAGTTAGACCGTATCTTAGTAATTATTAAATTAGCTAGATAACTAGCCTTTTATCTCCCTTTTTCCGACTAAATACTTCCTAACCGGCCGGTAAAGCGGGTAGGTAAGGTCTATTACCTCCCCTGCTTCCCTATCTCGCGTAACGCCTCTTTATACGCCGAGTTTATCGGATAAAGTTATAAAATCCTAGAGAAGTAGCTATTATTAATTCTTTCGTTACCTAACCTAAGTAGTATAAGGTCCTCTCGCCGCCTCGATAAAGGTCTCCTACCTTCGAGTACTAAGTTATAAGTAGTTACTATAGTTATTATTACCGTTTACTAAATACTAAGGTTACTTAATTATAGTCGTTCTAATAAACTTATTCTATAAGTTAATAAACGTCGCTATACCTCTCTTACGGTCCTATTACTCTCGTCTTTACCTAACTTTAGCTAAAAAGCCTTACGCCGCCGACTTTAATACTAGCTACTTTACAACTTCTTCTTATATTAACCCCTCGCCGACTATATCGACGAGATACCCCCGCTACCCCGCCGGTCGCCTTTAACTCCTCCGATAGCGAGATTATCTAACTACGTATTACTATACCTTATATTAGATAAACCTTTAACCCTCTTACTATACTACCCTCCTACCGTACTACCCTCCTCGCTACCTCCTAGCTTCCCCGCCCCTACGATGCTAACGCCCGATTCGTACGCCGATAACGTTATCCTTAGTAGTAAACCTAAGAAACGTATTACCGTTATACCTCGTAGCCTCGTCGTAGAAAGCCCCCTACGCCTACCGCCGCCGCCGCCGCTATTACCCCTAATAACTTACTCTCCGACGCTACGTCTAAGTATAGTATCGCTACTCTGTTAGCTAAACCTACCGCCGCCTACTCCCTTAAGGTACTCCTCTTCCCGTTATAAAAGAACGATAAGGATAAGGAAGAGGAGGGGGAGGTTTATAATAATATAACCTTAAAACCCCTAGTATAATAGGAATATATTAGTCGTATACCTTACCTCCCCCCTTATCTCTAATACTACGATAACGACGACGATACTATCTATCGACTATATTTAATATACCCGTTATACGACGCCCGCTTATAAAACTCTTAAACTATAACTTAGTAACGAGCTTACTAGCTTTAATATTAACTATAACTACGCGTTACTTAGGATATATTACTAATACCCTTAGTAAATTTACCCCTAATATACTACCCGCCGCTAAGTAAATGTACGATACTAACGATGAGGAGGAGCCTAGCGCTAATAAGGATACCGATAAGCCTACTTACTTTAAAAGAGAAAGTACGACGCCGACTATAATAAGGATAACTTAGAGAATAAGTCGTCTAATAAGGCCGATACCGACGATACCGAGGAGGAGCCTAGCGCCGAGGAGGAGTTTAGCGCCGATAGACGCCGATAAGCCCGTTTACTTCTAGAAGAGGAAGCGGCTTACGGCGTTATATCCCGCCCGATCTAGAAAGCCTATAGCTAAAAAACTAAAGATTAATAGCGATACCTATACTATACTTAAGGCCGGACTATCTACTTACCTTATATAAGCCTAGGGCCGAGGAGGAGCTTAACGCCGATAAGGACGCCGATAAGCCTACTCGCTTTTAGAAGAGGAAGTAACTTATAACGTCGTAGCTTACCCGATCTAGAAAGCCTATAGCTAAAAAACTAAAGATTAATAACGACGCCTATACTACGTATAAGGTTAGACTATCTACCTACCCTATATAAGCCTAGCGTTAAGAAGGAGCCTAGCGCCGAGGAGGAGCTTAGCGCCGAGGAGGAGCCTAGCGCTAAGAAGGAGCCTAGCGCTAATAAGGACGCCGATAAGCCCGCCCGCTCCTAGAAGAATTCCCCTTATTAGGAATATATACTTACTTATTAAACTCTTATTACGATGTAATATTCGAATATATATACTTAAACTCTTATTATAACGCGATATTCTTTAGGGGGTTTAATACTAGATCGGTTTAAGACTTAACGAGTACTCCGACTATATTTCTCCTTCCGACTATATTTCTCTCTCTAACTATATTTCTCTTTCTAACTATATTTTACTTTTCGGACTAGGCTTAAAGGGGTAGGGTCGCCGGATAATAGCTATAGCTACTTTTTACTTATACTAATATTTATAATCCCGCTAAGGTTAATCGGTAACCCCCCCTTATATATATATATAGGCTATCTTTATATTTTTTCGACTTCGACTTCGGACTTTAACTTCTACCTTTATTATTTACTTTTCTACCTCGCCGGCTAGACTTTTACCTTTCTATTCGACTTAAATAATGTAACTAACGGAGTCGATTTTATACCTTTTTAAATCTATATATAAATTACCCTTTTCGGTTATTATATAACTTCTACCGCTAGCGGCCCCGTACCTCGCGCCGCCTCGATCTATTTTATCGCCGGTAACCTCCTTAACTTTATTATTATTACTACCGCCGGCGAGTACCTTCCTAGCGCCGAATACCTCCCTCGCGCCGAGTACCTTCCTCGCGCTAGCGCCTTACTTAATTATTTTTATCGCCGGTAACCCCTCTCCTTTTACCCTTCCTTATTACTATTACTACTAGCGCCGAATACTTTCCTTATATAAGTACCTTCCTCGATTACTTCCGTTATTACCGACCGCTTTTTATATATAAGTATACGAAATTAATTCTTTTTTAAATAATAACGCTAACGCCCTGTAAAAGTCGTTAGCGTAAGGTTTAAGGTTTAACGATTTAACTCCGGCTATCTAGTAAGCTCCCTTATTTACCTTCCTTTCTCTTTCGACTCTAGCTAACTTTTTTCCTTCCCTAACGTATATAAAAATAATAACGTTAGCGTATACCGTTATAAAGGAGATTCGTTCCGATTAAGCCCGGTTACTTTCTTAGAGAACCTTAAAGGCGTTCGCGATATTCGTAGTAATATACGCCTTATCCCTATCGTTAACTATCCCTACCGATTATCCCTATCGCTACCGGTATACCTCGATCTCGTCGTATTATAAGACTTCCCTTATACGATAGTATACCTTTATATATATTACTACGTACTATCTCCCTTTTATATATAGGTATAAGCGACCTCGGTACTTCGGCCCTTCGGTATTCGACCTTCTTACTATCCTCCTTATCGTCCTCTTTATCGGTAACCGCTTTAGTAACCGCGGTATCTTAATATTATACTATCTATTAATATATACGATCTTTTTAATATCGTACTATATATTAGTATATAACCTCTTCTTTAAGTCGTACTATTTATTACTAGAGTAGTAGCCTTTTTTTAATATTATACTATCTATTAGTAACTATTATAGGCGGGAGCCTCTTCTTCGTATCGTACTATCTATTAGTAGTAAATTAACCTTATCTTAATAAAAGTAATAATTAAACTTAATACTAGCCCTATTCGTTAAATCGTTATACCTTACGCTATATATAGCCTTAGGCGTTATATATTTCTATAAACCTCCCCGAGGAAGAGTTTAACGAAATACTTATTCCTTAATCTAAGAGGCCTCCGTACCCCCGGTATTAGATATCTCGGTAAACCTTCCCGAGGAACGAAGTACTTATTTCTCGGTAAACCTTTCTAGGGAAAAGTTTAACGGGTACTTATCCCTTAGTAAACCTCCCCGAGAGTTTAATAAGGTACTTATTCTACGGTCTAAGAAACCCTTATACCCTAGGTATTAGATATTTTAACCTAGAGAATACTACTAAGGATCTAAATTACCCTTCGGTAAACCTCTCTAAAGAATTTAACGAGGTACTTATTTTATTATCTAAGAGACTCCTATACGGATATTTTAACCCGGAGAATACTACTAAGGATCCTTTCGATCTAGGATAGCTATTATACCGTACCCGATAAAGCCTTAACTACTAGGAAAAGGATAATAGGTTATAAGCCTAGACGCCCTCGCGCTTCGTAAGTTACCTAGGCTTAAGCCTTAGTAAGTTAACCTAGAAAGATAAGTCGTAGAAGCCGTTACTAAACTTATAATAGTTAAGATTTATTAAGGCGAAGGGTATACGGGGACCTTTTATAATATCGAAGAGATATATCTAGTTCCGACTCTTAAGACCTTACTTATAATAATATTAGTATTTAGTTTTATATTTAGGGCCTAGTCGGAAAAGATATATATATCTAGTTCTACTATTAGGGTTTAGGACGATAGGGTAGCCGGTATACCTAGGATCTTAGTAGATCTCGTAGGGATAATTAAAGTATTATATATATACTTAAGCGGGTAGGGTTGATTATATCGCTTTAACTAGTAGAAAAAGGAAGCCCGATCGCTTCGACTAGCTACTATTATAGTATACCTAGGTAGGTAGGGTCGATTATATCGCTTCGACTAATAGAAAGAGGAAGATTACTAAGTAGTCTAGCTAGCTACTATTATAGCCTTTATATAGGGGGATAACGATAAGGAGGAAACCCTCTTTAAGACTACGCCGGCCGGCTACGGCCTTTATATAAGGAGATAACGAGATAACAATAAAAAGGATAGGATAAGGGTATAAAGTAAGGACCTCGAGACCTTTAACTCCGCCTTTAATACCTAGTTATTCAAAGCTAAGGGCCTCTCCTACCGGAGCGAGCACCGGAGCGCAGCGGAGGTCGCGAGCGCAGGTCGGGAAGGCCCGATGCTTTGGCATATAGTCGACTTTGGGGGTTGGTTCTCTGTGTTGCTATTGGTCGCATCAATCATCTCTGTACTCTGATTGGTCGTATTAATTAGCGCCGTTTTTCTATCGGACATTTGTGCAATTGCGACAGCGTATAGCCTCTTACAGGTATTGTAATTGAATCGTAAAGGTAGTCGTAGCGATTAATTACTTAATTAAATCGTAAAGGTAGTCGTAGTATTTTAGCGTAGTAGTCGCGCCAACTTATAACGATCGAGTAACGTAAGGCCTATAGTAACTTACCCGTATAGACTACCTAGCGTATATAGGCTAATAAGTAACTTACCCGTATAGACTACTAGCGTATACGGGCTATATTACGCCCCGAATACTACCCGAAAAGTAGTCGCTAATAACGAATAACGGTAGCTACGTAAGTACGCGGACTATACGCGCCGCCGTTAAATACCTCGTATCGCCCTAAGATCTTCCTCTCTTCCTCTCTCTCCTTATATACTACTTTTCTACTACTACTCTTCTACTTCCTTACTACTACTACCTCTTCGTAACTAGTAAGTATTTAATCTACTCTATCTCTATCTCTAACTTTAACTTTAACTTTAACTTTAACTTTAACTTTAACTTTAACTTTAACTTTAACTTTAACTCGATCGCTTCTTTAGCCTCGACTCCTATCGTCTATCGCCTCGCTGGCTGTCTCTATCGCTCGCCTCGCTTACCCTGCCTCGCTCGCTATCTCTGACTCCGCGATCTCGGACCTTACTAACTATCTCCCTCTTATAGGTGCTACTATATTCGGACGAGGAAGATTTAGCTAATCGATAGCGTATCCGTAATACTAGTAAGCTCCCCCTTTATCTCTAACTCTAACTATACGTTAACTATCTCTCTTATAGTTACCGCCGCCCGGGCCGCTTCTAGCCTACCGAAGAGGGGGATATAGATCTCGAGTTTACATTCTTATTTAACTATATACCGGCCGTTAACGCCCGTCCTTTCCTCTACCCGTTAGAACTCGCTACTCGAATAATAACAATACTATAGCGTCTGTCTACTCTTTATTACTTAAGTTACTTTAACCTTAGCGGAAGCTAGCTGTATTAAGGGTCTTACTAAGTACGGTTATTAGCTACCCGGATCTTATAGCTACCGTAACGCCGCTCGACCGATAAGAGCCCGGAAGTAAAGGCGATCCGATCTTACCCCGGCCGGGCCGCCCTTAGCCTACCGAAGAGGGAGACGATTTAATTAGTAGTATTATCGCCGGCGTTAAACGGAGCCGTTACTCCCTTTAGAGAGTAACGCCGACCTCGACGTCTACGATCCCGACTAGTAAGCTCCCCTTTATCTCTATCTCCGTCTTTAACCTTACTAACTATCTCTTATAGTTGCCGGGGTATAGGCCGCCCCTAGCCTACTAAAGAGGGGGATAGATAACTATTATAATATTAGAAGTATTAGTAAACGTTTCTTAACTCGAAAATAAGCGAGTATTATAATAGCCCCGGCCGGGCTACCCCTAGCCTACCGAAAAGGGGGAGTATATATAATAACCTCGTTAAACTTACGGGCGTAGAGTATCGGTATTAAATCTAGAAGTAGTTCTATCCGAGCGATTGTTATAATAAAATCCTCGACGCGAAGCTATAGGAAAACTACTAAGACGTCCTCGACTTTATTACTACGCCGCCGACTTAGGTAAACTCCCTTTTTATCTCTATCTTTAACCTTACTAACTATCTCTCTTATAATTACCGCCCCCGCGGTTTAAAGTAACTCCCCGCTAAAGCTTAGTCGCTAACTAGAGTCGATAAGGACTCGTAGAGAGGTACCTTACTTAAGGACCTTACCTTTAAATCCTCTGTTAAGTAGGAGTAGCTTAATAATACTACGGTAGAAGGCGAGTTAAAGGAGGTATAGAGTATAAAGTTAGAGGCGAGGATTAAGATTAAGAAGATTTAGACCTATATCTACTACCTATACCTCGATTAAAAAGATATAAGAAATCGCTACCCTAACTAAATTAGACTACCTCGAGTAACTACCTTTCCTTACTACTTTAGCGAACCTAACTAACTACTTTACTAACTTTTTTTCTTTAATAGGCTACCCTATAATCTAATCTCTTATAATAATAAAAATCGTACCTCTTTGGCTCCGTTAAGTCTGTAAAAAATAACTACTTCTTACTTATTACTTCTTACCTACTATAAGGTATATCTTCTCCTCTCCGGCCTAAGGAACCTAGACTTCTCTATCCTATTTTCCAATACCGCTATCCGGGCCTTCTCCGTCTCCTGGCGAAGGCTCGATTACGTAGGCTGGAAGTCTACGAGGAATTAGGAAAGGCGATTACTAACCTCTTTTTAACTAGGATCCGACTTCCGCCTCGACCCCGCGATCTACGAGTAACCGCGAAAATTATACCTCCCCGTTAAGTAAATAACCTCGCCCCGCTCCGGCTCCGGCGCGTTAAGTCTTCTATAAATAACTACCCTACCGCCTATAAGGTATATCCTCTCCCCTCTCCTCTCCCCCCTCTTCTACCTCTTTTACCTCTTCTACCTTTAACCTCTCTTAACTAGAAACTAACTTCCTCGACCCCGCGCCTTACTACTAAGGTAAGTATTACCCGTACTAGTACCATTACTATTACTACCTTCTACTCTTTACTTTCTACTCCTTACTTTCCCCCCCTACTATCTCTATCTCTCTTACTCTAAAGGTAGATAGGTTAGATAGGCCTGTTTTCGATACTAACTAAGTTATAGCGAGCCCGCGCGGCTAAGGAATTCTACGAGTAAGTCGCCCCCGAGGTATTAAGGGCCCCCGCGGCGTTAAGTATATTCCTACGGGAGTTAAGGGCCCCCGCGGCGTTAAGGTATAAGGTTATATTAAGTAGGGAAAACGGATATAAGGATATTAGGAAGCTTAGATAGTAAGGATATCTTAATAACTATGTTTGCTATAGTACCTCCGCTTCCGCCCGGCGGCCCCGGCGGTAGTATACCTCCTCCTTTAAGTAGCGGACTAACTAAGAAGTATATCGGCTGTAGTACTCTTCTTTTACTCGACTAGTTCGTTAACTTAAAGAAAGTATCGGTACCCCCTACGGCTAAGTACCTTACCTATCGTTAGGCTTATAACTTAGTATACCTTTATCCCCTTAACCCCGTATAGCCTAGACTAACTAAATTAGAGTAATAAGTTATCGAATAGCTTCTATAATACTATTAATACGCTTTACGGTAAGAAAGGTAAGCGTTAAGTTAAGGAGGTAGACCTATCCCCGGTACCTCTCCTCGCTCGGTAGAGATCTAGAAGAATACCTATAGCCGGGTTATTCGATCGTCCCCCTTAGATTACTACCCCTTAGATCTAGCCTTTAAATCTTAATTTGTTTACTCCTAATCCTAGTGCCTAGAACGCCTAAGTAGGAGGAGACTTTTTCGGATAACCGATAGTACCCCTTTAGTTCTTTCTGTAATAAGGTCCCTAGTAGTAGTAAGGTCCCTAGTAGTAGTAAGGTCCCTAATAGTAAGGTTTATAGTAGTATAGTCTATAGTAGTATAGTCCCTAGCCCCCTCGGCCGTATTCGCCCCGTTAACTATAGCTCTAGTAACCCTATATATAACGTTAGTTAGTTACCTCGCGCGCTATATCTTATATTAGTAATATTAGTAGGCGTAGTACTAGCTATATTAGCTTATTTCTTCCCCGTGGTAAGGATTCTTAAGACTCCCCTAGTACGGCTACCGCCTATACTAATCGGATTATAATCTAGCGTAAATACCGCGTTAAGTACCGTAGTAGAAAGGAACCTTCCGTTACCCTATTGTTAAAAGCCTTCCGCCGTACCTAAGATAGACCTAGGTTATCTGGACTATCTGGAGGTAGACTATCTAGAGGTAGACTATTTAGGCCGTCTAGTAGTAAACCCTTACCTAGTCTGCCTATCCGGTCTGCCCCTACCCTTAGCTATAGTAACCCCGTTTACAGCAACCCCGTCTATAGTAATACCCCCGAGGGATCTCCGCTACCCTACTTTATCTACGACTCGTACTATATACCTAGGGATATTACGGTCCGGAGCTTCGTTAATAGTATAGCTATCTATTAGTATTATACAGGCCGCTTTATCGAGGCGTCGCTATAGTAATAGAAGTTCTACCTCCGCTATAGGGTTAAGTATTATCGATACGAGTTCTACGACGAAAACGAGGTTAAGATAAACTAATACTTTTACTACCGTTAGGAGCTTCGTAAAGCTAACTCTAACGTTAGCTTCGTAAATAACTAACGGTCTAGTACCTTTAACTTACTTAACCGTCTAACGTAAGCCCTAGCCCTATCTATAACCTCCTTTATCGTTTCTAGTAGTTACGAACTTCGCCCTCTCGTATATAGTCGTACTAGGCGTATTTAACATCCTTATCGCCTACTAGCCCGGGTCCGCTATACTACTTCGGCCCCCGACTTCGCTACTAACCTTACTCGGCCTAACCTACCCTTCTAGGTTATCGAAGACCTTACTTTAACCCCCGAAGACTAGGAGTATATAGCTAAGTTCTAGGAGGCCTTAGATACTAAAGATTACGTAGAATACCCTCGCTGTCGCCGGCGTTAGTTTAACGTACGCCTTACTAGCGACTCCGCCGTCTACTAGAAGTACTACTTTATAGATAATCGTAAGCGGCTAGATAAGCTATACTTTTAGTCCGCCGATAATACCTTCGACTTTAGCGATATATTAGACTACCTCTTAAAGCTATCGTAGTTAAAGGAGTAGTTAATCGCTAGAGTATACGTCTACTATAAGGCTATAAGTATTCGAGAGGCTTAATATAAGTATAAGGGGTATATCGTTAGCTTTCTATATAATATTAGTAAGATATATAGCTAGTTACTACTTTTACCTTAGGATATAGAATACCTTATCCTCCGCCTAGGTAACGTTACTAACTAGCCCTACATTATCCGATAGTTTAGGCGGAACTATTACGTAAAGTAAAGTAATATCCGGGTATAGCTAGATTTCTTAAAAGCTAACTACCCTAGATATATAGACGTAAAGGTATCTAACTAAAGGCTCTTATAGCTACCGGCTAACGGCGCCGATTTAATATATCTTATACCCTAGTATGTCGTAGTTAACGTAGATCTTAGCGCTTTACTCGACGAAGATAATAACCTCTTTAAATTCCCTAAGGTAGCTGCCGTACCTAACCTTATAGCGGATTAGAATTAGTTAGATACTTTCCGCTAAAGACTTAACGAAGGAGATAGTACTCCCTAGCCTTCCCTTACCTAGCCTTCCTAGCCCGCCTAGCCTTTTATCGTTAACGTTAGCTTCCGTAGTACGCCGCTTAGCGAGTTTAATCGGTTGTAAGCCCTACTATCTTAGGCTTTTCCGACTCTATACCCTTTTAGCGTTACGGACTTTATAACCCCGCGCTAGCGCGCTATTAAGTATCGATAGTACTTAGAATACGTTATAAGATAGTACGATAGCCGATTCGCTCGATACCCTAGATTTCGCTTCGTCGCCTTTAATACCCTTATACGTATATAAACTAACGTTAAGAGTAAGTTCTATATTAAGTAAAAGGCCGGGGCCGTACCCCTTAACGTAGAGTAATTATAGGCTACGTTTAATACTGATACTAATAAATCTAAGGTACTACTTAAGTCGGTAGTTAAGTTCTCCGACTTTATCCTCGGTACGAGGCTGTACTAGAACGCTAAGCGCTATAGCCTTAAGGCTTTCGTATACTATCTCGGTATTCCGGCTCTTTTCTATACCTTCTCGCCGGCCGATTACTACTAGCGTTCTCTAGTAAGGCTAATACCTAACTTTAAGTAGTAGCTTACGGTTTTAAAGCGTAAACGTCTTACTATCTTACGTATTAACTTACGCGATAACCCTTATATTACTACTTAGTACTTCTATATAAGATATACAGCCTTCCGTAACTACGTCTTAAAGCCTAAGTTTAATATTATAGACTACTAGGCTTATTATAAGTAGTAGGCTTATAGCTCCCCTTATAGTTATGGTCTATACTAGGCTAATAGGGCCCCTATCCCCGTAATAGAGACCGAGGAAGGCTAGCGTTTATTTTCGTAGTTCTAGGGAGTTTATATCTCTACCCTTAATCCCTATCCGGATCGTTAAGTCGGATACGATAAGGCTAACCCCTTAATTATAGGCGCTAATTAACCGCCTACCTTTAGTACTCTATCGTAGGTTATTAACTATATTTAGCGTTATACCTGTAACGAAACCTACTACCTACGTAAGCCGAAGCTTCTAGTTACCGCTCCCCTTAGTACTATAGCTCCAGTAGAAAAGATATACCGATTCCACTTCCCCCGGCCTTACTACGAGGAGCCTATAGTTATTAGATACCCTAGCTAGACCTACTTCTAGTTCGACGCCGCTCGTAACGACTCGCGCCTTAATAACTATAACTATACCGTAGCGCTAACTTAGCTAGTAAATACTAATATTACGCCTTGTATTAGTATCTAGGCTATGCTATAGTATATCGCTAAATACTATAGTAAGGCGGAGACTAAGTCTAAATCGTATAACGATCTTACTAAAGAGGTACTCCCTTATATCTCTACGTACGACTTTATAGCGTTATTCGTTACTAAGATAATAAATAAGTTAGCCTTAGAGCGAGATATCTTTACGTAAGAGGTATACTACGTCCTTTATAACTTACCCCTCTCGGAAGGTACGCGTTAGGTACTCTCTATTAATTACTAATTAGTTACGTAGATCCCCGAGTAAGCTATCCTCGACGAATATAATACTATTACTAATATCGTTAGTATTTACAAGAAGTATCTCGTATATACTAATAAGTATACCGACTTAACTTATTTCGAGTTCCTAACCTTTATTAACTAGACTAGTAGTAGGGGGTAGATACGCCGTACGTTCTTATATACCTACGCCCTTAACTATTTCCCTAGGTATAAGGCTAGTAGCGATACTCTAGATAACTTCTATCGCGTTAAACTAATACTTAACTATCCTTATCGCGCCCCGTAAGACCTCCTTACCGTTAAAGACTCCCTTTACGAGACCTATACAGAGGCCTACGCTCTCTACGTAGAAGTATATAACTATATTAACGACTACTACGGAGAGCTACCTATTACCGACGATAATAAGTTTAAGGAGGAGGTTTATAAGGAAGAGATCGCTTTAGGCGACTAGGAGGACTTTACTCGTACGCTACCGAACCGCCCTATCGAAACGGATAAGATCGATCTACTTAGCTAGCGCCCCTAGGATTTAACTATAGACTAGACCCCTTATATCGGTAGATACGCTCCTTTACTTCCTATTACTCGCGATTTCTGGAAGACGAACGTTACGGATTATAGTAATATACCTATCTAGTACGCCGATTACGCTATAGAGTAAAGCCTTAACCTAGAGTAGAAGCTTCTATTTAACTAGTTCGTTAATTACTACTAGCGTATAGTTAACCTTTCCGAGCCTCCTCCGATTCTAGTATAGGTTAACGGGCGTAGTAGTACTAGTAAAAGTTACGTTATTAGGGCTATTTCGGCTCGGCTCGAGACTATAGTATACGACGCCGGCTATACCGGTCTTATTATCGCTCGTACTACTCCTACTAGCGTAGCTACTAACGGTATTAACGGTAGTACCGTATATTCGCTCCTTAAGTTACCGATTACTAAGGGCGAGATAGCTCCCTTCGTCGGAGGTACTTTATCGGCGTTATAATTACGCCTCCGTAACTTCCGTTATTTTATCGTTAACGAAAAGTTTATAATTAACCTCCGTATATTAAATTAAATCGACTCTCGCCTCCGTAAGGCCTTTCCGAAGTAGTCGGATATCGCCTTTAGAGGCCGTAGTATTATACTTATCGGCGACTTCTTCTAGCTCCCCTCCGTTATAGAAAAGGCTCTTTATTAATAAGATACTACGAAGCGCTTTATTTAAGAAGTCCGCGGTAAGGCTCTTTATAATAAGTTTACTATTTCCGTCGAGTTAAAGTAAGTAGTTCGGTAATAGGGAGATACCTAGGCTAGCTTTAGGGCTACCCTCGATAGGCTATAGTATAATAACCTTACTATTACTTACTAGCACTTACTATCGACTTATATTTAGGCCTCCTTATTACTTCCCGAGGTCTAGTCTTTCGATAACGCCCTTCGTATCTTTCTAACTAATAGCGCCGTTAAAGAGTATAACCTTACGTACCTTAAGTAGCTTCCGGATCCTTACTTTATATACGAGGCCGTTAACGTTAGTCCAAAAGTAGTAGAAACTAAGGCCGTTAGTACTAGTAACTTATATAATAAGCTGCCGCTCGTTATCGGCGCTCGGGTTATACTTCTTAATAATATATAGACTAAGGTAGGCCTCGTTAACGGCGTAGTCGGAACGATCGTTAACCTTAGCTAGGCCCCTAGCGCCGAGCCGCGGAAGGATAAGCCGGATATACCTTTCGTAGTAATAGTATAGTTCGATAACTATACCGGCCCCGATATACTTAGCGGCGTAGTTAACGCCCTAGAGGGGGTAGATCTCGCTAGGGTTATACCTATCTTCTACGTTAATAGGGACTTTATACGAGGCGTAGCCGAGTATAGTCGTACGTAATTCCTAATAACTATCTCTTACGCTATTACGGTCTATAAGAGCTAAGGCGCTATACTTGATAAGGCTATTATAGATATCTCCGGCCGCGAGTTCTAGACTAGCCTTTCCTACGTAGTAGTCTCGCGCGTTAAAACTCTATAGGGCCTTATATTTAAGAGTCCTTTCGACCTGGACTCTATCCGCGCAGGGCGAGGTAATAAAACGGTAATTAATCGTACTAGAGATCTGGCGCTACGTAAGGAATAGTTTCTATAGCCTGCTGCGGAGGCTGGTACTAGTGCTACGGAGGCCGGAGCTGGAGATAGTACCGGTGCTGCGGAGGCCGGAGCTAAAGATAGTGCTGCGGAGGCCGGAGCGGCGGTATGAGGTAGTGGAATGGATAAGGCAGATGGTGTAGATAGACTAGTTATGTAGGAATTAACTGTATTTATTGTAGGTAGTGCTTAAAGTGCTGTTTTTCGCGCTTAAAATTAACGTCTAACTTAAATAGATTCTTCGGCGACTACGGTAATTGCTCCGACTGCTCCGACTGCTCCGACTGCGGTAATTGCGACTGCTCCGACTACGCCGTCTGCGACTTCCACAGCACCTGCGGTAATTGCTCCGACTGCGCCGTCTACGACTTCTACGGCAACTGTAGCAGTAACTGTAACTGTAACAGCTCCGTTATCGCCGAGAGAGCTAAAGTAAGCGAATTCGCTACCTGTAGCTCCTACGCCACGAGGGGGATCCCTCGTGTAGCGGCAGCGGAGCGTGGGCGGTGTGCTGAATCTTCGCCCTTAGCTTTGACTTTCGTCCGCGTATAGACGTAACTTGTATAAATAAAAAGTATCTAGTTCTAACTCTAGAACCTCTATTAAGCGGTAAATAAACCGATAACTATTACTACTATCTCTTCCTACTATCTCCTCTTACTAATAAATAATCTATATATAACTTTTAATTTATTACCTTTATTAGTAAATATATCTACTAATTAACCCTACCGAGGCCGGTAACGCCGAGGAGATATCTAACTTTAGCGAGGCTAATCGGAAGTTCCTCGAAATAGTATTTACTTACCTTAAGACTTATCCCGAGGTAAGCTTTTTACCTTTACTCCCCTCTTCCTATCCTAGCGAGTAGTACTAACCTTTACCCTCTTCTTTAGCTCGATATCTAAAATCTCGGCGAGAAGCTAAGCGTTAAGCCTAAGATAGTTATTAATAAATAGTATAACCTTAAGAAAAAGCTCTTTACTAATAAGGGCCTTTTTACCGAGGCCGGTACCCCTTGTACGCCGGTTAAGAAGTGTAAGATTATTAAAGCGTAGGGTAGCTTAGTTATTAAGAAGATCGTAAAGCCTCTCTACCGAAGCCAGTACCCTTCGTACGCCGATTAAGAAGTATAAAACTATTAAGGCGTAAGGTAGCTCGGCTATTAAGAAGATCGTAAAACCTTATACGCTTAAAAAGAAAGCCGAGCCTAAGGATAAGAATAACGATATTTATTAACTATATCTTCTTAACGGTACTACCTCGCCTACCTTAAACGCCTACCTTAGATACCCGCCTTAGACGGTACTATCTTCCTCCTACTAATAAAAAATATATTTATAACTTTTAATTTATTACTTTTATTAGTAAATATATCTTCGCCGATTAACCCTACTAACGCCGGGCTCGGCGTTAAGCCTAAAACGGTTACTAATAGATAGTATAACTTAAAGAAAAAGCTATTCGCTAATAAAAGCCTTTCTACCGAGGCTAGTATCCCTCGTACGCCGGTTAAGAAGAAAGCCGAGCCTAAAGACGAAAATAGTAACGTTTATTAACTATATTATATCTCCTTAATAATACCGCCTCGCCCGTTTTAAATACCCGCCTTAAACGCCCGCTTTAGATAGGGACTAATAATAGGACTCGACCGATACGGCTTTAGGATAGATATATAAATAAACTAGTCGGCGTCCCTTCTATTATTTTATCGATTACTTATCTAGCTACTTTTTAGTTCCCGCCCGCCCTACCCCGCCTTTACTTATAAGGCGGGTAGGCTACCGCTTTAAACGCCCGCTTTAGATACCTGCCTTAGACGCCCGCCTTCGATACCCGCTTTAGATTAGCGCTATCTACCTCCCTCGCTAATATCGTACCCTCCGACCTCGTTACCTAATAGCCCGGTCCGAAGTAGCCCGCCGCTAATATACGCTAACTAGGTCAGTACCGCCGCCCCGCCGCCCCGCCGAATAACTCTAACGGGGTAGATAAGTAGAAGGGGTAAGGCAGCGGTACCCCTTAAGGCGATATATCCTACGCGCTCCGGCCTTTTAAGTAAGGGTACTAGCTTATTAACTATACTAAGTAGGAGGAGGACTTACGGAACTCGGTATAGGATTTTCTAGAGAGTTACCTCGGGGGGGGGGGTAAGTTATCGATAGGATATTAAGTTTTCGTAGGTTAGTTAGGTAGAGGAGGGCTAAAGCTATTAGAGTAGCTAGGGTAGTAGGGGTAACGGGGAGAGGGTAGTAGTTATAGGGGTGATTAGGATAGTCTTAGTATATTACTTATTCGTTATCGAGTATACTAGACTATAATAACTCTTTATCGTCTAAGCCTTTTTTCTTTTAGCTAGTAATAACTATATCCGATTAAATAGCGCCGTTATATTATAAGGTTAATTAGCCTCGCTCCTCGCGATATATCGCCTATATTTTCGGATATAGCTATAATATATACTATTAATTCCTATTCCTATAGCTTCTTCTAATCGCTTAGCGATAACGTTCGTAACTAATATAAACTCTAGTAGTAATTTATCTAAACGTAATACCTTACCTACTTTACTTAATACTAGTAACTAGTTAATCTATTTTATACGTATCGCGTATATCGAGCCTACCGAGTTCGACTATATAGTTACTAAGCGAATAATTTACGGCTACTTTACGGTTATCGGTTCTCCTACTCCTTACCGCCGTAGCTTCGCCCTAAACGACTATAATAAAAAGGATATATCCTAGTAGATCTATCCCGCCGCCGACCGTTTTATAGCCCTCGCCTACGACGGTCCGCCTTACTACGCTAATAACCCCCCCCCCTCTCCCCTCCTATACCCCCTCCCCTTCGCTAATATATTACGATTTTAGCTTAAGATAATAAATAGCGATACTTTAAAGGTTTATTAAGAGTAGGAGTTAAATACGAAAGAAAGCTTAAGAAAAAGATAATACGGTATACGATACTATAGCTAGCTATATACTTAGTATAACGATAACGATACGATAGGATATCGGGACGAGTATTTAGTCCTATTTTAGGCCTTTAGCGACTAAGTTAATAACGGACGGGATCTAGGTAGGATTTAACTTAAGTATAAAGGAGGCGGTATTAAGGGATATATAGAAAGGCTTTTATCCGGGATACGTCTCCTTCGTTATTTTCGTCGGTAGAATATCGCCTTTCTATATATCTACGGTATTTTTAACTTCTATCCTGTATACTACCGCCTCCTAGTAATCCGGAAGGCCTATATTACCTTCCTATTAAATAGAGAGGCCGGTAAACCGGCGTAATATTCTATATCTTTAATACCCTATATAATATCTTATAAGAGAGTCGATACTATTAAATTCTTATCTTAGCCCGAGGCTTTCCTTTCCTCCGAGGGCGCCTTTTAGCTACCGGGTTATCCGAATAGAAACCGAACTTTAAATTACTTTATAAGCCGTTTAGGTTTTTAGTTTTTAGTTCGGATACCCCGTACTAGCTATAGCCCCCTACGCCGTACTAATACTATAGTACTATCCGTAGTATACTATAAGGCCGGTAGTAGGAATCCTTATTAGCCTCGACGATTTAATAAAAGTATAGCCCGTATAGGCTAGGCTTTACCGCTTTAGCGCTACGGTACTACTCTTTATAAAATAATCCTCGCGCCTTTACTAAAATCTAATTTTATCTTTTCTAAGATTATAGTAAAATAAATATCTTAACCTTCGCCCGCCGCGCCTATACTTACGCTAGCGTTTACTCTTCGGAGTTAAAAAATCCTATATAAGTTTTCCTCTTCTTATTTCCTATCGCTATTATCTTATTATTCTTATATAAGTTTACTATACTATATAGATCGACTTACCTAGCCGAGGGCGATTACTAATTAAGTACCGTCCCGATACTCGGGTTCCCTCGCTTATATAATACGTTAAGCTCGTATAGTAAGGTTAACTCTTTACTTAGTATATATAGTAAGGTTATCTCGGTTCCTAATAAGATAATAGCTAATACTTTCTAATACCTTTACTAAGAAAGGTTATCGCGCCTTATTATCCCCGCCTTTAGTAAGCGAATCGTAAGTATTTCTTATAATCGCTTTATAATTAATAAATACTAATAGGTTTAGACTTACTAAACGCCGGCTTTACTCCTAGCCGCCGCCTACCCCTTACGCTATATATACCGCTACTCGGGAGGTAAGGAGATCGGCCGTTCCGGTAATATTATAATATATAGCCGCGGCCGTTATATATACCGCCGACCCTATTATTAGCCCTACTACTACCGGCCCCGCTAACCTTACCGTTACCCGTTCTACTACCTATACTACTACTAAGGCTAATATCGCTATAGCTTACCTCGCTATCTTTAAGGCCGAGAACCGCCTTATAGCGGTATTTTTAACTCTAAAGGCGGCGGAGGATAACTTAGCTAAGGCTAAGGCGGAGGGGAAGAAGGAGGAGGAGGAAGATAACGATAACGAGGAGGATAAGGAGTATATATCGTATATAAAGTAATTAAGGGGTAGTTTAGCCGGCATACTTCTTTAGGGCGGCGTCCCCCGCCTAAGTACTAGTTCGGGGCTTACCCTTAAAAAAAACCGTAACGTCTCGTATATATAGGGTTTTCCCTACTTTACTTAAAGTTCCTCTTATAATCGTAACTATTTAATATAACCTCGTATATACCTTGTCGTACTTATCCCGACGTTATAATACTTATATACTAAGGGTTTAAGGTTTAGTCTACCCTCGCTGTAGCTAGCGTTTAGTATAAGTAAGTAAATCTTTATTCCTTAGGTATTATCGGTTATATCCGTTAGTACTTAACTCGGAGGGGTTTATCGGCGGTAGGAGTATCGATAGTAGGAGTATCGGTAAGGCCTTTAAGGGCCTTATCCCTTTATTAACTAGTTAGAAGGAGCTGTTCCCCGCCGAGCGCGGCCTAGAGTTCGGCCCTACTACCGCTTCTACTTATTAGACTAAGAAGATAAGTAGATACTTATAGGGGCTAATCTAACTAATAATTCCTAGGGCACGGAGTAGGTAGAAACGGACTTTTAGAACGGAAGATAAATAAAGGATTAGGTTAGTTAAATAAGCCCCTATCGTATTTATATATCTTCTTAGTCTAGTAAGTAGAAGTAGTAGATTTATCGAAGACTTATAAGTACTTATTAGCAGTCTTCTAACAGCGGTCCCGGGCGTTCTTTAGTTAAGTATTCCGAGGACCCCGTTATTACCCTTCTCCTTACTCGTAGAGTATATTAGTAGTTAGGTAGTCCGAAAAGAAACTTAAAAACTAGCCCTATACCTACTATCGTACCTACGTAGTACCTTACTATAAAGACTTAAGTACTTTATCGCTTTACCTAAGTAGCTAGGGTTATTAGTCTAGTTAATAGGCAGTTATATCTCTTATAATTTTTTTCCCTATAATCGTCTCTACTAAATCTAATTCTATTCTCTTTAAGCCTATAATTAAGATAAAAAGATCGACCCCCCCCGTAATACGTACGTACGCGACCGCCGACTTTATAGAGTTAAAAGGTAACTTATAAGTTTTCCTTTTTCTTTTTTCTTTTACTATTATCTTATTCTTATACGGGGTAGTAACGCTATATAAATCCTATCGGCTTATCGCCGAGGATAATTACTAATCGGGTACTGTCCCGATATTCGCCTATATAACGTACTAAGTACTAACTAATAAAGTATAGTAGAGTCTCGGTTCCTAACGGGATAACGAAATATTTACTTAATCGATTATACTAACGAATAATAGCTTCCTAACTTAAGTTATAGTAGCTCCTCTCGTCCTTAGCCCTAGCGTAAGCCCCCTCCTTATTACCCCTTATACTACTTATACCCGTACCGTTATTACTATCCCTACTCTTAACCGCCGTACTACCCCTACCCCTTGCCGAACTACTACCCCCCGCCCGGCTATAAATAGTACAGCCGCTCCTAGCCTAGCCCCCCGCCTTACGACCCGGAAAAGCGTCGCCGCTTATACGGCCCTCCTATCACAGGCTTTGCCTGCTCCTTAGTTATAATATCCATAGTTATATAGTTATGTAACCTAGGTCAGGTAACGCTAGGTTACGTAGTCGGGAGTTAGCCTACGCCTCGAGAGCTTACCTCTCGCGACCCTCGCGCCCTAGACTTCCGACCCCTCGTCGAACAACAGTTATCTAACCTAACCCCTATAGTACGCTACCCTTACGCCGTAATAGTTTATTCGACCTATTCCTATAGCCTTACTATCTACGAATAACCTCTCGTCTTCGCCTCGATTAATCTAACGAACCCCGCGTTAAATTACGCGACCTCCGCCTCGATCCCCGATCCTCGACCTTAAAAAAAATCCTCGATCCCCGACCGCGAAAATCCTTATATTCGTACCCCCGCCCCCGACTAACCCCGCGTTAATTAACCGATCCCCGATATTAATAACGAACCCTCCCTTCGTTTTATACGATCTATTATAGTAATATTCGTACCCCGTTAAGTAAGTAAGACTATAGGTAGAGATACCCTTTCTTTCTAACCTTACTACTTTTACTTCTACTCTTTATTTAACGTTTAACCTTATTACTATAGCTAACCCCGGCCCTTCCTAGTAAAAGGGTAAGGATAGTTAGATTATCTTCCCCCCCCTGGCTTAATTTAAGTATAAATTCGATAACCCCGGCTTTATTACGGAGAAGGTTACGAAGATCCTAATTACTACCGGCTACCTTATAACGGCCTCCGTAGTCGCTAAGTATACGAATATCCCCGCCGTTTATAATTAATTACTCTTTATCCGTAACTACCTCGCCGATATAATCCTCGGCTTAGTAGTATAAAAGGCTTAATCGATAATTAAATATATAATCGCCTCGATATACGACGTCTTTAGTAACCTCCGTACCGTTAACGCTTTTAAGGCGGCCGAGAACTTACGTTTCCGCTCTTATTATAATAATCTTTAAACGTAGGTTAATACTTAATCTTAAGCTATAGCCGCCGCCCTAAATAACTATAGCGTTACTTTTAAAAAGTCCCTCGCTAAAGACCCCGAGATATTCGATATTAGTAATAAGGATATAATAAAGCGTAATACTACCTATAAGAACTAGCGTTTTAAGATTAAGATCTAATAGGCCTAGGACTCTTAGGAATTCCTTTTAAAGTTCTAGAAAATCCTTTATATCGCCGGCCTACTCTCCGGCTTCGCCTACTAAAGTATTTAAACCGGCCTTAATACTATTTTTAATAATAAAGGGGACCCTACCTAGTAGAAGTAATCCTTTAACGCCGAGCTTTTAAAAGTCCTTAACGTTACCTACTATAACTTCGATATTACCGCGGACGCTAAGAAAAAGCTTACCCTCCTCGTTTAAAAGGACGACTTCTTTAACTTTATAAACTTTATTACCGAGTTTATCTCTCTTACGGACCGTACTAAGATTAATAACGTTACCTACGTCCGTTTTATCCGTAATAAGGTAAATAGTTATATCCTTAAGGTCTTCGTTTCCTAGGTTTTATAACTTAATAAAGATAATTAGCCCGGCTAGTTTAAGATTATCTTATAACTTATTAAGAATATCGAATACGACGAGTTCCTCTTTAAGTCGTACGGTAATAAGCCCGGCGGCTCCGGCTCCGGTAACGGTAATAAGGATTCCTCGGCTCCTAAGAAGGACCTTAACGTAATAGATCTCTTTAGTATTCGCGTTAGCGGCCCTTAACGTTTATCTCCGGCTAAACTCTAATACCGAATTAATAATAGCCTTTATAAGAGATACGGAGGCGCCGGCTATATCGTAGCTTATTATACCTTAGCGGATTATACTATTACCGTTAATACCTTAGCTTATAAAGGTACCTAAGGTAAAGGCGCCCCTTACGGTAGCGATCGTAGTATACGTAAAGGCTTCGGCGCCCTACGTAGCGGCGCTAGTATAGGCCGTAGCTATAGCTACTTAGCTTCCTACCCCGCCTAGCCCTAATACCCGTAGTAGTATTTATAGTAGTAGTTCCCTTACCCTTAGTAATACGGCGCTACCTACGTCCGTTTTATAGCGACGGACTTTAACTAGTAGTAGCCTTTCCCCCCTATCTAGTATAACTTCTATACCGTCTCCTTTAACTATAATTACCCTTTTAGGTTCGTTAAGGGCGAGATCTAGGACGACCCCGCCGTTAAGGACTATTAGGGAAAAGAGTACCTTCCCCGTTAAATCGCGTTAAGAGGGTAACTAGAGAAGGATAGAGAACGCGGAGGACTTAAATAAATAAACTCGTAATTAACGCCCTTAGGTAATAGAAGAAGTTAATCTTATTATCTTCTTACTTCTCCTTCTCCGAGTATAAAGTATATTATATTAGCCTAGTAGACTCCGGCTATATAGGGAAGGCCTTTATCGATAATAACTTTGTAAACCTTTACTATATCCCTACTAACCTTCTCCCCTATACTAAACCTTTATTCCTCGCCGACGGTTAACTATACGATTAGATCCGAAGTATAGTAACCCTCGACCTTTAAATCGGAGCTTATAAGGAAACTATCTCCCTTTTCGTTATACCCTTCGTTAAAGAATACTTAGTTATACTAAGGATCCCCTAGCTTTAGTAGTATAATCCCGCTATTAGCTAGGATATACTAAACTTAACCTTTACAAACTACGGCCTAACCTACCTCCCCTACAACGCCCTAATACTCGCCCCTCGCGTTATAAAAGTACTACCCCGTACTAACTATAAACCGTTAACCGTAAAAGACTTTAAGGAGGAAGACGACCCCTACGATATTAACCTTTACTATATCGCTTATAAAAGAGCTACCCGCTTTAGGTAATAATAAGTTAAGTAGGCCTACGCTAGGCTCCCGCCGCCCCCCCCGCTCCTTAAGATAATCCTTTAGAACGTTAGGCGCGCCGGTATAATACGGATCCCTACGAAGAAATACATCCCTATCTAATACTTCTTTATCGAAAAGGATAGCGGCGTCCTAAAGCCTATTAACCCTAACGATATCCGTTTCCTTAACGCCCTTAATTTCTTTCTCCTCTTACGCTAAAAGGACGTTAAGACTATATAAACTATTATAAGCGAGTTAAATATAATTATCGTTAAGATTTACGCCGATACGTAACCCTTTATACTCCTTAAGCTAACGGAGGGCGCCTTTAAGGAACTTATACGGGGCGAAAGGGATATAGCCTACTAAAAGTCCGTACTCCCCGAGCCCTACTACGACTTCGTCGACTATATCTTCGCTAACCCTATTACTTTAGGTAAGGACGTTAAGATGTTAAGTTAAATTAACGATAAGGACGCCGCCTAATTCTTCGTAAAGTTAGATAAGGCCCCTTTTATAGATAACGAAATAAGGAAGAAGATACCCGTTAAATATTACAACCTCCTTTACGTCGTTTAACCGTAGGAAGTAGAGAACCTTCCCTTATACCGCTCCTACGACTATAAGATCGAGTTAATACTAGGAGCCCCGTTCCTATATAGCCGAAATAAATTTATATCCCCTGTAAAGCTCGCCGTTATTAAGAGATAGCTCGATAATAACCTAGCTAAGGGAAATATCTACCTATTTACGTTAGCTATAGTAGCCCTCCTCCTTTTCGTAAAGAAGCCCGGCGGAGGCGTTCGGATTTACTAAGACTACCGTAGGATTAATAATATTACTATTAAAAACCGGTACTTACTACCGTTAATCCGTAAAACCCTCGATGCTATTTATAACGTTAAGATCTATATAAAGGTAGATGTTATCTCGGCGTTTAATAAAGTTAGGATCGCCGTAGGGGAAGAATAGAAAATAACCTTTATTATAAGGTTCGGCTTTTATAAGTTCCTCGTTACCCTATTTAGCCTTTACGGAGCCCCGGCTACTTTCTAGAGATATATTAACGACGTACTTTACGATATCCTTAACGAGTATACTACCGCCTACCTCGATAATATCCTTATCTACTTTAATAACCTTAAGGACTATATTAAGTATATTAAGGAAGTCCTTAAACGCCTCGCCGAGGTAGGCCTTTAAATCGACCTTTTTAAAAGCGAATTCTACGTTACCCGGATAAAATACCTAGGGCTTATTATTACCCTAAGGGGTATCGAGATAAACCCCGAAAAAGTAGCGGTAATAATAACTTAAAAGCCGTTAATAATAAGGTAATAGCTATAACGCTTCCTAAACTTTGTTAACTTTTATCGATAATTTATCCGTAACTTCTCTAACTTAACTAAGTACCTTTATAAACTAACTAAGAAGGACTACTCCTAGTAATAGACTAACGAATATTAAAGCTTTTTCGAGTCCCTTAAAATAACGTTTTCTATAGCCCCTACTTTTTAAGTATTTAACTAAAACCGCCGAACGGTAGTAAAGGTCGACGCTTTTAATTAAAGTACTAGCGGTACCCTCCTTTAAGTTGGAGACGATAAGGAGCCCTACTTAGTCGCCTACTTCTCCGTTAAGTACTTAGCGTAGGAGTATAACTATAATATCTACGATAAGGAGTTTCTAGCTATTATTAAAGTACTTAAGGAGTAACGCCCGGAGCTCGAAGAGACTTATAATACCTTCGATATTATTATAGATTATAAGAACTTATAAACCTTTATAATAATTAAGTAACTTACCCTACGCTATATAAAGTAGTCGGAGTTCCTCTCGAGATTTAACTTCCGGATCCGGTACTACCCCGGTATATTAACTATTATACCGGACGCCCTTAGTAGGAAGCCGGAAAATATACCGATCGATAAGACCGATAACCGCCTTTACGCCTATAACCGGCCTTTAATAAACCCTTATAAGTTCGACCTTAGTATATACGAAGACTATATAAGCCTCGTCCTTACGGCCGCCGATATCGGTAACGAGTACCCTTTCGCTATAAAGGTAAACCTTTAGCTTTACGCCTTAGATACCTTAAAGTATATCGACGACCTTATCGCTAATAGCTATAAGAAGTTTACCCTACTTAATAAAGTTATAGTAACCTTAAGAAACCCTGAGAATAATAAAGGATAGCTAACGCCTTTTAAAAACCTCCTCCGGATACCTTTTAATAAGTATAAACTAGTATAAGGCTAAGTTTATTATAAGGATCGCTTAATTATAAACCCCGAGGACTATAACCTATAGTTATAACTAATTTATAGGATATACGCGTTTACGCCTACTAGTTACTCCGGCTAAACTAAGATATTAGACCTAATAAACCGCCGGTACTAGTAACCGGGCCTTATAACCTTTATAAGGGAGTTTTATAAGGGATACTTTATTTATATTAAAACGAAGCCCTTTTAATTTAAGCCTATCGGATTCCTTAAGCCTCTCCCCCTACCTCTCTCCCTATAATAGGATATCTCCGTCGACTATATTACCCCCTTACCGCCTTATACTAGGCGGGGCCGTACTTACTAGTATATCGCCGTAATCGTCGATAAACTAACTAAGATATAGTACTTTATCGTTACTAAGACCTTAAAAGCGGAAGAACTAATAAACGCCTTCTTATAATAAGTCTATAGCCTTTACGGCTACCCGGAGACTATTATCTTTAACCGGGGTAGTTAGTTCGTCTTAACGTTTTAACGTACTTTATTAATACGCCTCGGTATTACCTTCCGCCCCTTATCGGCGTTTTACCTATAAACTAACGGCTAAACCGAAAGAATTAACGCCGAGCTAGAGAAGTATCTCCGCTCTTATATCTCGTAGTCCTAAGACGATTAAGCCGATTAGTTTCCCCTTACCGAATTCGCCGGTAATAATACGGTCTCCGAGACTATAGGAGTAAGCCCCTTCTACGCTAACTATAAATTTAACCCCCGGATCGGCGTAAAGCCGGTAACCCCCTACCCCCCCGACTATTCCGCCTATTAACGTTAGGAGTTCTTTAAAGTAATAAAGATCGCCTACCGTTTCTAAAGTATACTAAACTAAGTTAATACCTTTTTATATTAAGCCTAAGACTAATACGAGTATAACGTTAATACTAAGCGGACCGACGTTTTAAAGTATAAAGCCGGCGAATAAGTAATACTTAATATAAGGAATATTTCTACCGGCCGCCCCTCGGAGAAACTCGCCCTTAAGTAAAAGGGCCTATTTAAGATTACTAAGGCCTCCTTATACGTAATTTAACTATAACTCCTTACTAATATAAAGGTTAATAATACCTTTTATATATAACTCGTCCGCCGATAAGTACCGGGTAGAATCCCTAGCTAAGACGTAGTAAAGTAGTAAGTTCGCGTAAACTAAGGCCGTTAAATAGTATAAACCGACGAATTCTATAAAGAATAGTAGTATACCTTCGAGAGGATCCTCGACTACGGCTAAGCTAATAACGGCCGATAAAACTACCTCGTTAAATAGGTCGGCTACGATTAACTAACGTAGTAATTAGCTAGCGATTTAAAGGGCTACGACGACGACTTATAGGAGTTCTACGAAGCGAACCTAGGAAAAGGAAAGCCCCCCGCGTAGCTAAAGAAAAAGAAGCCGAGTATAAGTATCTCCGCGCCGGAGACGAGTTCCTCCGCGCGCCTACCCGCGCCCCTACCCGTACCGCGGCGCTCCGTACGCCTAAGAAAGGAAGACGGGGCTTAATTACGCCTTTAGCTACTACTTGTAAGTATCCGCGTAAAGGCGTAATTACCGAGGAGGGGAGGTAAGTATTATAGGCTTTACCTACTCCTTAGTTATAGTATTTATAGTTATATAGTTATATAACCTGGGTTAGGTAACGCCAGGTTACGTAGTCGGGAGTTGGCCTACGCCTCGAGAGCTTACCTCTCGCGGCCCTCGCGCCCTAGACTTCCGACCCCTCGTCGAATAATAGTTATCTAACCTGACCCCTATGGTGCGCCACCCTTGCGCCGTGATACCTTTGTAAGAATATCGTCGCCGTTAAATAGGATATCGCTTATATTAAAGCTATAGTAACTAAGATAAAGGTTACCGCTTATCGCGATATTAAGTAGGCTAAGGCTATCTAGGTAGTAGCCGAGGATAAGTTAGCTAAGGCTTTAGCTAAGGGGATAGAAAAGGCCGAGGAGGAGGATATATTAAAGTAAGGTAAGGGGGGTTAATTAGGCCGGCGTACCTCTTTAAAGTAATATCCCCCGCCGAGATACTAATTAAAGGCTTACCCCTTAATAAGAAACTTTAACGCTTCGTATATAGGGGGTTTCCCTTACTTAACTAAGAGTTCTAATTATAATCGTAACTATTTTAATATATAACCTATCTATTATTACCTTTTCGGCTTTATCTTACTTTCTTACTCTAACTCTCCTATCTACTAGTATCTTACGGCGGGTAACCTTTATTACTTCCCGCTACCGGGTTTTCCCTATCCTTTTATAAGTTAGTAAGGGGTATATTATAATCTTAAGTAGCTATAAGCGTAGGATACTATCCTCTCCTACCTCGAAACTAACGACCTCGACGCCTCCTTCTTCCGCTTCTAACCCGCTGACTTCTAAGCGAACTACTATACCTTAATAATCCTCCTTTACCTTGCCGCCGCCTAAAACTCGGCCCCGTTTATCTCTAGCCTCCTTACCTACGCCTATATAAACCCTATATAACCTAACGCCGACGGTAAGACGCCCTTTAACCTCGCCGAACTTAAAGTACGCGATAATAGGAAGACTTATATTATCTCCCGCCGTCTACCTTACTACTATACTTAACTAAATAATAATACCGCTCGCGATAATAAGAAGACTTATATTATATAAGTTAAGTACTTTTTAAAAGGTACCTTATCGTTATTCTAGTATTATAGCTAAGGAAGTCCTCGAGTAAAAGCGTTTTAGCTCGCCTACGCTCGTCGGTATTATACCGTTAGCCGACTATATAGCTATACTTTTCGGTAAACTACTCGGCGGTTAGTTTCCGGATAAGGATATTTTTCTCGTAATTAACTTAAGGGATAATTACTTTAGGAACGGGTTCCGGATATATATATTAAGTCCCTATCCCTAATAGGTTATACTAGTTATATAGTTTATAATTATCGTATTTTATCTACTTAATATTATAACGGTTATATTTAAGTTAAATATTAATTTAAGTAGGTATACGGTAAAAAGGGGGGAGCGTATATAATAGTAACGCGTTTATATATAAAAGTTAGGACTTTTTTCCTTAGGTAAACGGGTAATTTATTATCGGATAATAATACCGAGGCCGTAGGCGGGCGGGTTAGTTTAGGCTTAGAAGTCGGGACTTTTTTCCTAGGGTAAACGGGTAGTTAGGAGTTATTATCGGATGATAATACCGAGGCCGTAGGTAGGCGGGTTAGTTTAAACTTAGAGATCCTTATCTTAGATAGCTAGGGTATAGTTACTATTAAATATTACGTCCTCCTTTCTAGCGGTATATAGGCGGGCTTTTATATTAAAGTTCGTAGGAGAGGAAGCGACCGGAGTAGGCGCCGAACTTAACCTAGGCCTACTAAGGAAGAAGTAATATATAGTATATATAGTAAGTATACTAACGGCGTTAATAGCTTATTATATTACGATAGCTGTAAGGGATAGTCTTAATCGCCTAGTTAGCCGGCCCGGTAATATTAGTAAAATACCGAGTAGCCTAAGTCTAATAATATATATTACAGGGGGGGCGGCGTAAAGCTAAGCTAGCGTAGTTAAGTACTTAAGGTAGTATATAATCGATATAACTTTACTTTTCTAAGTAGTAATATATAAATATCCTAATAGGATAGTCCGTAGTAGTATATTATCGGGAGAGAGGCGGGCGAGATATATAGTAATACGTAATACGAGATACGAGTTATCGTCGTTTCTTAAAATATATATTTACTTTTATAAAGGGGTAGTAGTTATTTTAACCTTTAGGAGTAAGAATACCTTATTATATATACTATTCCTATAGTAATAAGAAGTAATTACCTTATATTATACTTTCCGTATTTAACTTAATATATCTTAAACTTAGGTAGTTAAAGAAACCGAATACTTAAGCCGGGTTATATACCTACTCCTTAAACTACCTTCCTTATCTTCCGCCTCTAGACTTCTTATCGCCCCCCTCTTTATTAAAGTCCCTTAAAGCTTAAAGAGGGAAAATTATACTACTCCGATATACTTACCCTCGACCTTAATAATACGATCGTACTCCGTAGTATTACGAGGACGAGTACTTTCCGGCGACGAAGTATTTATACCCGGGGCGCTACGACTAATCTTAGCCTTAATTAATATCTAATAGATAACGGTAATAACGGCGATAACTTTTATCTACTATTAAGGGGTATAATAGTTAGAATCGTAAAGCTATTATTAGTATATAATAATAAGCCTACCGGAGTACCGTTACGGACGAGGGCTAAAAGATAATCCGTTATAGGATAAATCTACTATAGTACCTCCTTTTTATTATAGTTATCGAGGTTACTACGGTAGTAAGATATAGAAGAGTTAATAACTAAAAAGTAGCTGTAAATAATTTAGGTACTTATCTAATTAAACCCGGCTAGCTTAATATATACGATACGTATAAGGTAACGGATCGGATCGTAATTACCCTTTCGCTTAATATTATATACCGAGTAGTCGCCGGTATTAGAGAAATCGTTACTTAGTATTAGTAATATCGCCTCGTAATTAGAAGGAACTTTAATAATAGGAATAAATAACTTATATAGGCGATATATCGCGGGTAAGGTTAGTTAATATTATAGTAGATAGAGTATAGTTAATTACTATTTAATTAGGATATAATTATTATTATTATTAAAAGAGAGTCGAGGATAAGTTTAAGTCTAAGTCCGAAACTCTAGCTTACTTAACCTTAAGAACCCTTTAAAATAGCCCTACCTACCTAAACCGTTAAGGTTACCCTACCTAAGTTACTAAGGTTAACGCTAGTACCCTTACTAAGTCCTATAATTAATTCCCTACGATTATCTCTATAAAATCTATTTTATTCTCGTTAAGCCTATATTTAAAATAGGACGATTAACCCCCCCCGCTACTCGCGCGTATATATATATACTCGCCGACTCCTAGGAGTTAAAGGACTATATATAAGTTTTCCTCTTCTTTTTTTCTATCGCTATTATCTTATTCTTTATACGGACGGGGTAACGCTATAGCCGAGGACGATTATTAATCGGGTACTATCCCGACGCTCGGGTTTTATTCGCCTATATAAACTATACTAATTAGTAATAAAGTATAGTCTCGGTTAGTTCCTAACTACTTTAGTAATAAAGTATAGTCCGGTTCCTAACTACTTTCCTAACGGCCGGAACTATCTTTCTTAATCGATTATACTAACGAATAGTAGCTCCTTATCTAAGCTCGCCGACTATAAGAAGCGTACCGCCGCTTATATAGCTACTATTACGGCTACTACTCCGGCGGTAGGGCCGTTTATAGTAGCCTACTTTACTCCGATCGCTATCCCTATCCCTACCCCCGCCCCCGCCCTTACCCTCCCTACTTTAACTACTCCTATATATACCCTTACCTACTACCCCGCTACCCCTTATACTACCGGTATACCCCGCCCTACTATAGGTAATACTCCCGGCGCTCGCCCTAGCTACTACCCTAATACCCGCCCCGCCGCCCTTTATGTTAAGCGCTTCCTAGCCGAGAAGGAGAAGTCCGATAAGGATAAGAAGGAGGAGGAGGATATAGACGAGTAATCTAAGGGGGGGTTAGTTAGGCCGGTATACCTTTAAAGCGGTATTCCCCGCCGAGTTATAAGTTAGAAGCTTACCCTTAGAAAAGAAACTATAACGCTTTATATATACGGGGTTCTCCCTACTTTACTATCCTATTATAATCGTAATTATTTAATATATCCTTCTACGTCGAAGGTAGGGATACTTATAAAAGAGAAGCTACTTACTGAATAGGGCCCAGGAACATACACACAAAAGACCAGACTTAACACACAAAATTAGGGGTAAATAAGAGACGAGAGGACTCGAGTCTCCCTCCGATCACAGAGTACATAAGCTAAAGAGTGAACGTTAAAGGTAGGCGCCTATACCTTTAATTACGGAACGGTATATAGGGTAACGAGGCGGTTAACTCGAAGGTTTATTTTCTATATTTAAGGAGAGCTGCTAAACTAAGTCTAAGTCCGTAAGATAGGGCGGAAGTAAGTAACTAAATATATAAGTTACGTAGAGTCTTACCGACTCACGCCGTCTTATATACTACGATTACCCTTAGGGGTAGTACGAGGCCCTATACCCTAACTTAAATCTTCCCTTTAAAACTTATAGACGGTCCTCCGTACGAGTTTTAATAATAAAAATCCAAACGCCTATCCGATCGGATTAAGATCTTACTCCTTACTATTACGGTAAGTAAGACGTTCCGCCCGAGTTAGAGCTTAGGGGGTCTAGCGTACCTTATAGGCTCGCCGATATACTTTAAGCTTAGCGTAGGCTTAGGAGCCGCGATCCTAGCCGTTAAAGTTATTTATATACTTCGGAATAGGGTAGTACTTTAGCGAAAATATAGTTTAATTAAAGAGGTCTTTATAACGCGGGACTACCGACCTTATAAAACTCCTAAGCTTTACCTCGTTAGCTAGTATCTCTTTCGGGGGAGGCGGAGGCGGTATCTCTTTTTTCTCGAGTTCCTTAATACGTAAGATAATAACTTTATTAAGCGGGAGGATACGTTTAACTTCCGTAGTATCGTCTCGAGGGGGTTATAATATAGCCTTACTACGGAGTTATAAAGCTTAGTTATACCGGGGTAGTACCGAATAATATTTACTATTAAAAGGCTAGCGGGCTTTAAATATTAAGTCCTTATAGTTACTAGCCTTCGCCTTACTCCGATTAATAGAAGGGGAAACTTAAGGGGTACGCTTTATACCGTTAGGGTTTCCTATACCGGGGAAGGGATTTCCTAGGTTACTAAAGGGACTACCTATAGCGACCTCGAAAGGGTCTGGCATACCCGGGAGTTCTATTACCTAACGGATAACTAATATTAAGTAGCGTATATTACCCTTAGTTAGCTTTTATCCAGGTAGTACTAGGCTTATAATAAGTATAACCGCGTTAGCGTATTTAAGAACTATCTTATTAGCGAGATTAATATAATCCTCCTAGATTTCTTTAGTCTTCTAACATATCTAAGGTTTATTAAGGTCTTATTTCCGCCGAAATACGATAAAAGTACTTATCTTAATATCCTTGTAAAGTTAAAGGATACCTATTATAAGCTTTATTTAGGCGGGGGTAGGCGAGTGTCCGTTAGAAGTAAAGCTTCGCGAGATTCGAGACTCGGCTAGACTAATATTTATAGGAGATAGGGTAAGGCCGAAATTATCTTTTTTAATAATCTCGAGTAGCTTACTTAAGTTAATCGGAGTAATAAGGTCTTCTTTCCTAACGTTAACGGGGGACGGAGTACTTAATACTATTATATTTAAAGTAGGGCTAATAGCCGCTTTTTTACGACCGTACTCCTCGGATTATATGAGATTCTTTAAGACGATCTTAATACTTCGGTCGATACGTAGGCTATTATAGAGGAAGTTAAAGAAAAGGTACTTTAGGCGAGTCGGACCTTTAACGGGTCGGTAGTCGTTATAAAAGGTATATTATTTAATAACTAGAGGTAACGGTACAAGGACCGAATAGTAGTTCGGATCGGCTTCTTAAGAAATATACTAGGCGTAGCGAAAGAAGATAGTAATTTATAGGTAGTAATACTAACCGTATTTCTAGTCGTTATCTTACATTAAACCCTTTATCTAACTAACCTAGTATAGCGAGCTAATCGTAAAGGGGTTAATATCCTAGTTAGTAAAAGCCTTTAAAATAGCGGGTATCGTAAGGTTATATATTCTTTACCCCTTTTCCGTAAGACTATTTAGCTATTTCTTATTAAACCGAGTACGCGTCTTAACTAGAGTATCGGATAGGTAGAATTAAGATTAAACCCTATCGTATATAATTAACGACTAGTAATTATACTTATAGAAAAGTATAACTAAGTATCGGGTCTTATAATCGAGGGTACTATCCTATCTAGGGTCGGAATCGGGATTAATTATATACGGGAGTATATAGGCGAAGTATTTATTCTTACTAGGATCGTCTCCTCCAAGGTTATAGACGATTATCCTAGTAAGTAGGATTATATCTTATACGCCTATCTATACCTTTTCTCCGCGAGTAATAGAGATTTAAACTAGTATATTCTAAAGCTTAAAAGCGATAGTAGCTAGAGGTATATAGTACGCTTACTATTAGACCGAAGATTTAATATAAGGGAATATCTTAATAGCTACGTTAGGCTTATATAATCTACCGTAGGCTATAAAGGCTCGAGGGAGCTTATTATTAATATAGTCTTAAGTTAGTAAGGTATTAAACTTATTATACTTAACGAAGGGTAGTACGATCGTAATATACTCGAGGCGCGAAAGTCGGATAAGGAAGCCGTTTTAGCCTCGTAAACCGGCGGGGCGAAGAAGTAAATATCCCTAAGGGAGGGGATTCGGGTTCTTAGGGCTAGCCCTTAACTAGTAAATAGTAAGGTACGCTATAGTAGGTACTCTCTCGCGGTAGTATAGTTTAGTTAAAAGATCGAGGTAGAGTTTTCCGGACCGCGGAGTTTTATTAAATACCTAGTTATTCGTTCCCTTCTTTAGTATAAACGGTCCTTACCTAGGCGATTAAAGGGCTAAATCGTTCTATTTTTTATCTCTTCTTTACTAGTTACTAGGTATAGTAGGCTTTCGGTTAGTCGACTTCCTTAGGTAAGCCTTCGTAGAATCCTGTTTATGTTTTTACTCGGCTTCTTAGATTAATCTTTTCGTAGCCGGTATAATCTCTATAAGTTCCAGGTCCTTAGGTATTTAAAGGAGGGTCTTTTTCGCCGGTCGCCTTTTTCTTAACCTTTAACTTTTTAAATTACTTCCTTAGTTAATACCTTACTTCCTTAGTTAATACCTTACTTCCCTAGTTATAGCCGACGATTTAAAAGAGGTTAACGCCCTCGAGGGGTCCCTTTAGTAACTTACCCTACTTAGGGGTATTCCTTTAAGGTTTATTCCTTTTAAGAACTAGGGGTTTATTACTAATCGGCCGGTTACTCTCGATAAATATCCTTATCCTTACGTTCGTTTTAATAGATCGGTCCTTCCGATCGCTTCTACCGGTCCTCGAGGTTTTATCGTAATAACCTTTTCTTATATTTCGGGATTAACCGAGTACGCTATCCTCGTTTATAACGTTATTATATTTAAGTAGTAGGACTTTTTTAATACCTTTATTATCTAGACGGTATTAAGTTTTAATATATTCTAGCGTTTACTTACAGGTTTCTCGACTTATTTACTCGGTTTTACTAAGATTAGACTCGTTCCTCGGTATTATTTAGTTTTAGTTAAGAAGTTTTAAGGTCGCCCGATAGGATTATTCCTTTACTAACTTTTTAGCCCTTATACTTTATATAAGCTTAATCTCGCTATTTAAACGTTTAAAGCTAAGTACGGTTATCCTTTCTCTCTAATCGGATAAATAGGCTAACGTTTCCTTAGGAATACGAATCCTTATAGTGGTTATATTCGTCGATTCCGCGCTATATATCGGATTATTAATAAAGTCCGTATTTCCGTCTCTACTTTATTTGTTAGCTACGTTTCGATATTAAATACTAACGGTAAGGATACTATTTACGGTAACTATAAGTAGTATAAATCCGGTTTAAAGTACGAGTATACTTCCGTAGTTACCTTTAACTAGGCTCCCGAGAGTCTTAGTAACTAAGCTTATATTCGTAGCTAGTAAGGTAAATAGTTAGTTATTCCTGCTACGGCTAATACCGTAAAAGTTTAGGCTAATTATAGCTATCGCCTTAGAGTTAGCTTTATAATAGGCGAGGAGATTAAGTTACCCGTAACGACTTATTAGAGAGAGTTAAAGGCGGCGTAGGAGTTTAAGGAGTAAATTATCTTCGGGGGGATTAGATAGGTCGATAGTAGTATCTATTAATCGTACCTCGTAGCCGGCGCCCTTATATATTAGTTTACCTATATAGAGGCCCTTTCGTATATTTATATCTATTATATTCTCGATCCTTTACTAGCTTTTTAAATTATTCCGTTTAACTATCGTACCTATCCGATCGAGGATAAGTATATTTCGTAATCTAAGTATTAAGTCGATTTCTTTATCGGTTAAATATTATAATTATTAAAGGGGGGACTTATATCCTATCCTTTACTTCTTCCCTTAAAGAGTTAAAAAGGCTCCCGCCTTTAACCTCTTTACTACTATATATATAAAACTAATACTAAGTCCTAAAGAATCTAAAAGAAGTTATCCGCGAAGATTTCCTTTACCTTTATTAGTTCGTAATACTAGGGGTTAGTCTAATCATTACTAAATTCGTCTTTAACTATTTCTTAGAAATTAGTTTTAACTAGCCTTCCTTTATTCGTATAGCGTTAGTATCCGTTAAGTATTTTTTAAGGTATAGCTACCTTAATTCGGGGCTCGTCTTCCTCGGCCGTTTCTTTCTACTTACTAAGCGCTTTCTTTAGTTCGAGTACTCCTTATTCTTTTAGTACCTTTTCCGCTTTCTTTTGTACTATCGCTCTCGTAACTTTCGTATTTTCTTCTAGTCGTATATTTTCTTCTTTTATATTTATAATCGTACCTTTAATAATAATCTCTCGATAGGTTTTATCGATATCGACTTCCTCGGCTAAGTCTTTATATTCTTAAGTAAGTTTTATATCTTCGTAAGCGGCTTCCTAGTATTTTTAAAGGTTACTTTATATCGGGATGTCGTCGTTCTTAAAGATTTAGATGTTATTAAGTTCGAAGAATTACTTTAATCTTCTTAGGTAGAAAGTTTCTTTTATAGATATACCGTTTAGTTCGGTTAGTAAGTAGGCTTTCTTTTCCGACTTCCTTATAATTATAAAGGGACCTTTCTAGTACTACTATAGTTTCGTATTTACCGACTTATTAACTTTTCTAGTTTCTTCGTAAACTAGGACCTTATCGCCGATTTTAACTTTAGTATTATTAGGGCGTATCTTATATCGGAGGATATTATTCCGTTATACTACTTACTTTTTTCGGGCTACTTTAACCTTTTCGGCTACTTCTTTATAACGGGATTCGGCTTCGAGGATAGTCTTAACCCGGAGCTTAATAAACTTTATATATACCTTTACTTTTTCTTCCCTAGTCGTGGTTTTAGGGAGTTAAGGTACCTCGTCCTATCGCTAGATCCTTTAGGATAATATATCTCGTTCGATCGGAGTAATAAGGTACTAGCCTATTATTAGATAAAAGGGGGTTATTCTATAGTTAGCGTATATCGTTATCCTTTCCGCGAATAAGACCGCTTCTAGGTAACGTTTATACTTAACCGATATATTAATATTATTACTAAGTTTCGTAAGTACCGATATAATTATTTAATAACTATTTTCGTTTTAACTATTTACCTTTAAGTTCTATAAGGAGATTTTTATATTCGTAATACGGAAACTTTTAAAAAGGATTAATACTTCCCCCTTAAATTTAAAGCCTCCGTTAATCGTTACTCTTAAAGGTATTCCCTAACGGTAAAATATCGACCTAATAAAAGGAATCGTTAAAAGGGGTAAGGTTAAGTCGACTACCCTTACTTCGGGCTAACCGGTTAAGTCGTCTTTAGCTTTGAGTAAAAGGCTATAGTCTCTTCCCTCTCCTTTCGCCTTTTTAACTCCTAGTAGGAATTAGATATTAAATATCTATTATACGAAAGGTATATAGCTCGGGACGGAGTATTATACCGGTTCTTCGAAACGTTTAGTTACCTATCTCTAGTATTTTAAGTAGGCTTTTACTTAGTTCCTAACGTCTATATAGATACCCTTTTACTAGTACGATTTAATTATACGGCGGTAAGTATCTTCTCGTCCTTTATATCCGACCTTATTATAGTAGGCTTAAAAAATATTGATCCTTTCTTAGGTAATATCGACGACCCTTCGGGGTTTTAATAATCCTTTCTTTTAAAGCTCTTCCCTCTTTACTTTATTTTTTAGAAGTTTCGCCCGCTTTTAAAGGGTAAAGTCCTTAACGAAAAATATTAAGGCTTTAGTCTTAAGAGCTTTTCGTCCCCTAGTTATCTTAATATAAGGGGGGATAGTAAGGATTGTAAGGAACTTTACGATATCGTATAACCTTTTTAACTAATATCTACGTAAGATTAAATTACGTTTAAATAACTTTTAGGAGTATATTTTTATATCGGTAGGTAATAGGTTATAAACTAGAAGGTATTAGCTAAAAATATCGATATAAGTCCTATCTTCGTCGCTTAAGGGGAGGTCGGTTTTAAGAATATAGATCTAAGTATTAATAAAGTCGTCTATATCCTATATTTTATCCTTATCTTCTAGATCGGAGGGCCTTAAAGGTTTTCGTAATAGTATATCGGCTACTACGTTCTTAGTTCCCGGAATATATTTTACCGTAAAGTTAAAATTCTTAATCTATACAATCTATCTTATTAGTAAGGTACTAGGGACTTTATTAACGGCTTTATTTAATTAATAGACTAGGACTAGCGTATCGGTTTTAATAGTAAAGTAAATACCGTAAAAGTATCGTCGGTTTACTTATAAAGTATAAAGTATTCCTCGGAGTTCTCGTTTCGTAGCGTCGTAAGTCTTCTTAGCTCTTTTCTAAATACCGCTTTTAAATCGGTAAAGGTACTACTTCTTATCCGGGCTAATCTATTCGAGGATTATACCCTAGCCTTCTAGGCTAGTATCGACTATTAAGAAAATCGCGTTATACCGGGAGTTATCGTAGATAACTATCGTAAGGTATAACTTCGTCGTTAGTCGGTACTTAAGTATTTCTATTATAGTTTATTAGTTTACCGTCTATTCCTATTTCCGGTCTTTCTTAAGGAGATCGTTAAGGGGGAATACTAGGATTAAGTATCCCTCGACCTAGATTCGGTAGAAGCCGGTAAGTCCTAGGAAGTTATAGATATCTTTTATATTCCGGTAGGTTTCCTATTCCTAGATTTTTCGTACCTTAACCTCCTTTAATATTCGTCTACTTAATCCGTATAAGTATCCTACGAAGACCGTTAACTCTTATACGAATTAGGACTTTACTCCTAAGATCGTAGCGCCCGTAAGCTCGTAATTTAATAATATCTTATTTAAGTTTAAAAGGTATTTAAAGACGAATCTACGGATACTAGGCTAAGGTATCTCCTTATTATAACGGACTTAAGGGCCTCGGATATAGATATTATTAATAAAGACTTAGTAAATATATAGTATTAAATCCCCTAGGAGGTTTATTATTACTCTTTAGAATTACGTAACTAAGTTTATCGCTCCTATTAGGATCTTATATATACGGAATAGTCCGATTAACGTAGAGAATATAATTAAATTACGGCTCTCGATATATAGGTTTACTTAATTATATCCGGACTATAGGTTAAGTAAGGATAGTATTTAATAACCTTTAAAGTCCTCGCTAATTTCCTTAGCTACTAGTAGAATAAAGGCGTCTCGTATCGTAACCCTATTAGTAAGCTACGAATCGTTAATTAATCGTAAGCCGCCGTCCTTTTTAATAACTACGAACTAGTTATTCCGGTATAGGGTATATAACCGTTCGATTATACTATAGTTAACTCGAGTCTTTAAGAAGTTAATTACTTTTAGCTATAAGGCTTTTAGAATTAGTACGGTTTTAGTCTACTATACCTTATATAGGATCGTACGAATCTCCTAAGGGGGGATAACTTTATAGTTAACCTATCTTATTTCCTTAAAGTACTAAGCTAAAGCGCCTTCTCTTATAGTTAAGATATAAGTTAGTAACTTTTATTCCTCCGTTATTAATATCGGGGTATTTTTAAGAATAGCTTCGAGCCGATCGGAAGTAAGCCGACTCTTATCTTCGATATCGGAGAACTTAGGGATAATAAACTAATCCTAAGCTTTTCCCTATTTTATCTTTACTTTTACTTATACTAACCGTAATAGTTTCTAACCTAGGTTTCCGGCGGGGACTAAGCTATTAGATAGCGCGTTATCGACGGGTCTTATCTTCTTCGTAACGGGCTTATATATAGTATATAATAAGGCCTCCGCTATCTATATCTAACTTTCCTTTACGCTTTATAAAATCTTTCCCTATACTTCTTCGACCTTCCTCTTAACTTCGGGTATTAGTTCTTCGGAGTCTTTTATTATAATATAATTAAGGTTAACTTCCTTAAAGAACTCCCTTTTCGCGTCTACTACCTTAATCTTATAAAGGGTAAGTTACTAGGTTATCTAGAGATTAACCTACGGTTTCTTATACTTATCTAATATTTCTATTACTACCGTCGCTGTATCTTCCGGGATATAGCTAACTATAATATCGTTATCCTTAAGTTAGGCTTTAATAAAGTCGGGGACGTTATTACCTATTAGCTTAGTTATCCCCGCGAAGTTTACCGTAGCCGGGCCTTATTAATACTTTTTACCCCGATCTTCGGGCGGGAGGATAGAAGCCTTAAGAAGAATATCGTTAAAATAAAGGTTAACTGTCTTTATACTACTACTCGCGTAGTTAAAGCTCGCTTTATAAGTAGTAAAGAATAGAATTCCGAGGAGGATATTATAGGGTACCTTAAATCTAGAAGTATATAGGTTAAGGATATAAAAGGTTAATCGTACTCCCCTTAATCTAAAGTAGACGGTAATAGTTACTTCGCCTACGAAGGGGATTAATTTTCCGTAAATACCTTATAATCCGATATCCGTATACTAGATATAAATACCGTATCGCTAGTATACCTCGAGCGGGATTATATTAATTTCGGAGCTAAAGTTTAGTAAGGTAAGCTCTTTCCTTTCCTCGAACTTATTCTCGAGCTTTATATATAGTATTAGTAAAGCCTGGATTAGCTTCCCTAGCTACGTAATTACCTCGAGCGTCCTAGCGATCTTCTAGCTCTACTTAGCTATCGGTTCGAGGGCTATTATTAGGAAGCCTATATCCGCGTTAAAAGTCTTAAGTATATTAGTTAACTTATAGTAGTTAGACTTCTTAAGGATCTTTAGCTAATTATCCGTAAGGTTAAGGAGGAGTAAACTAGTATAGACTTTAGCTTCGTCCTCGGGTTTAACGATCCTTATATTATTAATAAGTACTAGCTCCTTAGACTTAGAATCGGCTTCGGCGCGTAGGGATCCGGTATAAGATTCGACCGTTCGAGGCGTTACCTCGGGTTCGGTATCGTTTTCGATAAAGTTAATATAGTTACGAAGTCTCTTTAGATATTCTCGATCGATTCGGAGGTAGTTAAGGAAAGGGGTTACTACCTTTAGGTTTCTAATATTCTCTTATTATCGTACTAAACTCTCTTTTCTAGTATTTTTATCTATCTATACCTTATAATCGGTCGAAAGGATCTTATAGCTATTATATTTTCCGGGCTTTTCCTATATCTTCGTCTAATCGGCTATAAGCTACTTCCCTTTATTAGTAGCTAAGGACTTTACGGCCTTAGAGATTTCCGGGGGGATATTAGTAAAGCGGGCGTCTATATCTATATCGTCCCGTAGGTTATATTTACATTAACGCTTAGTAACCTAGGGATTTTAAAGTATAGTCGCGGATAAGATATCTAAGGTATTATATCGAAGATATTCTTTAAAGTTTTCTAGAGGAATCTCTTCTACTAATAGCGAATTACCTACCGGACTCTAGGCTAGGTTTATAGCGTTAGCTTATTCGCGGTTAAGCTATTCTACTATAGCGTAATAAGCGTAGCTTATCCTAGGGCTATCGCGGATATAGGAGGGGGGGTATAGATAAATTAGTTCGGGTTTTTCGATAATATTAAGGGTATAGGTATAGGCGTCCTATCGGGAGAATTCTATACGTACCCGATCGGGGGTAGGGTAATAAAACTTACCTATATACTCTACTTAAGAGAGAGTTGTAACGGGTACGGACTTTTTACTTTCTAGGAAGTCTTCGATTAACTTATTAAGATCGGGGGGGTAAATTAGGCCGATAAGGTCCTAGCGGATTTCTATCTTCTTACCGTTCTTCTTTCGTACTAGGTACTAATTAGCTACCTTCGTAAAGGCCGGACTCGTATTACTATAAAGAGTATAGGCGATAATAAGATTACGAAGTTTATACTAAGTAATCGCGGTACGGATATAGTTATCCGGAATTTAGTATTTTAGGTTTAATCTAGTCTCTAGGGGTAATCCTACGTAGTAGAAGTACCCCCTTCCGTTAGTAACCGGGAATTAATAAAACTAGCCTTTAGAGAGATCCTTATATTTTGTAGGATACGTCTTAAAGGAGTACTTTACTATATCGTTACTATAGACGCTATAGTAGAAATACTAGAACCTGCCGCCCTTATTCCTAGGCTTCTAGCCTTAGTTAAGGTTATATAGATTCTAGGGTTAATTATCGTTCCGGCGGCTTACGTTTCTAGCGTAATTATTCGTACCGGCGTAGTTAATATTCGTCTATACTACTTACGGGAAGCCGTCTAGCTCTTATACCGTAGTAACGAATCCTTCCTTAATTTATTATACTATATTTAGATTTTTCGGGGGCCTTATTATAGTCTATTTAAGGTATAAGGCGTTAAAAGACTAGCTTAAATTATCGACTTTAAGATCTTCGGTATATATCTTTAATCGGAGGGCGGATACTATCGTAGGGGCGCTTATAACTTCCCTTATTAGCTAAGGTACTAGTCGCCTAGTCGGAGCCGGACTTAAGGGTCGTAAGATATCCGGAGCTTCGCCTAAAGTAGTATCGAAATTTCGGTTTTACTAGATCTAGGTACTTCCAACGCTAAAGCCTTCTTTAATAGATTCTATAAGCCTAAAGTAAAACTCGCTCTACTTAAGTATTCGAATCTTCTCGCTACTTTACCCCTAGGTTAGACGGAGTACTTCGGCGAGTCGGTTATCGAGATAGTCCTAGAAACGATCGGTCGTATAAGTTTAGTACTTAGTCCTATACTCGTCGGAAAGCTTAGAAAGAAGGTAGGAGTACTACTAAGCGGTTTTAATTAAGCTCTCTTTATCCGGTCGGACAGTAGTCCGGTAAAGTTTTTCTAGCTCTCGATAGGGTTACTATATCTAGTTCCGGTCGTTTATTATCTACGTCTTTAAGAGGATAGGCTTAATTAACTCCTAGACTTTATTCTAGTCCTTCGTAATATCCTTTAAGATACTACGGGCTTCCGAGTCGTACTACGTATACTAGTATTTAATAATATAGTAGTTATCGTCGGTTATCCCTTATTAAGTAATAGTGGTTTTAAAGGCTTTAATATAACGAGTAATATCTTTTCCTGTAAATACCTTACCGAGGCCGAAGCTATTAGGCTTAAGTAGGTTACTAGTCCGGACGATAATATTAGACGGGTAGCTTAAGACCCGGGGTAATCCGGCGGCGATAGTAGTATAGGATGTAACGGAAGTAGTAGGAGTTATATTAACTAGTAAGTTAGTAACGATAGCTATATAATCGGACTTAGGAGATATCGGGGACGTTATAGAGGAGTCTTAAAGTAGTTATCGGGTTTCTAAGTTAATTAGCGTTAGTTCCGTATAGATATTAAAGATAGAGAGAAAAGATTATAACGATCCTAAATATATAGGAGGGTTACGTTATCGACCTCGAGAAAGTTCTTATCGTTTACTAGGTATTTTACCGATAGGTAGAATAGTCCTTACGGGTAAGAGTATCTTAAGTAATATAAGGGCGTCGTCGGAGTTAGAATTAAAAGATAAAGGGCGGTACTAAGGATAAAGAAATAAAGGGTTCGTAGGTTAATCGGGGATAGGAGATAATATTAAAGTTAAAAAGACTTAAAGTACTAAGTTTATATCGATATTAAAGTAATCTTACGATTTATTTATAGTAAAAAGACTAAGATAGCGATCCCTTAAAGGGGGGCGTATAACTAAATAGTTAACGTTCTCGATAAGGGCTACCGTTATTTTTAGGTTAGCTAATAGACTTTAATCGTCCGGCGTATTAGTACGAATCGTAGTATAACATAGCCTTTAGTTAGGTAGGAGGCGGTAGCGATATCGACTTCCCTAGTCTAGTTCTTCTTTTTTAAGGGTCCTAGGCTTAGGTTTTCGGTATTTCCTATCTTATCTCCTTCTAATCGGGGGTAGACCGGTCTTTAGTCGCTATATTTACGTTATTCTAGGGTATACTTCTTAGTCTCGGGTTTAGCGGTAATACTTCGGGGTCTTTCGGTCTCCCGATTCTCGTTACTATTATCGTATCTTTCGTAGTATTATCGTTATTCCTCGAATCGCTTTAGATACTCTTAGATATTATACTAAGTCTGGTATCTAGGAATCGTAAAGGTTACGGTATCGCGTATTAGGTAATTAAACTAATAATAGCCGTATATTACTCTTATTAAGGTCCGTTACCTATAGTACGAGAAGAGTAATATTATAATATTATTCCCGCTAAGGTCCGTCGCCTATAGTACGAGAAGAATAATATTATAGTATTATTCCTACTAAGGTCCGTTACCTTTAGTATAAGAGAATAACGTATTTAAGGCGTATAGTATTTTAATAATCGTTTTATCGTAGCGAAAAGGGGGTAGTTAGCTCCGCGTTATCCTACTAGTCGGAGCCGTCTCCGGCTAGGTTAGGCTTATCGATAAGTCTAGCCTCCGCGGTTAGACGGGCCTAAACTTTATATTCCGATAACGGTTTATTAAATCGGAGGTATATCGTCGATATAATCGTAGGTAAACGAGGGTTAGGTATAATTTTCGTAAGGGAACGATTAACGATAGCGTTAAGCCGTCTTTAGCGTATAACTTCGACCCTAGAAGGTAAATAAGGTCCGCCGGAGTTCTCTCGACTAGTTTAGTCGGTCCGTATCGTAGATATCCGGTATTATCTACTATTTAAATAAGGCCTAGGAATATATATATAAAAGACTAGACTTAATATATAAAATTAGGGGTAAATAAGAGACGAAAGGACTCGAGTCTCCCTCCGATTACGGAGTATATAAGCTAAAGAGTAAACGTTAAAGGTAGGCGCCTATACCTTTGATTACGGAACGGTATATAGGGTAACGAGGCGGTTAACTCGAAGGTTTATTTTCTATATTTAAGGAGAGCTACTAAACTAAGTCTAAGTCCGTAAGATAGGGCGGAAGTAAGTAACTAAATATATGAGTTACGTAGAGTCTTGCCGACTCGCGCCGTCTTACATGCTGCGATTGCCCTTAGGGGTAGCACGAGGCCCTATACCCTAACTTATTACTAGGCTATTAACTACCGTTATAGCTATACCTAGGTATTTCTAACTACCTTAATCTAGCTATCTTACGACTCGTTTAATTACGTTAATTATAAACGACTTATTAAATTACGTAGCCTACGAGCGACTTATTTAATTATATAGCTTATAAGTAACTTTTTTAATCGTTATAACTATAACTATAGCCTTACGGTCTATCGCTTACGATATAACTATACCTCGATCTCTAAAAAGGGGTTATAATATAATATTCTTTAAGGGGTTTAATATAAATAATTAATTTATAAAAGAATATAATCTCGCCTATATCCCTCGTCTACTAGTTCTATCTAAATCTAATCTTTAATTATCGTACGGTTTAAAAGAGAAAGCGAAGTAAAACGACTTATAAACTTAATCTAACTTCTTAGTAACGAATTAACCGTTAACTTAACGGAGAGCTACTTAAACCTCCCTTAAGTATTGTAAACCTTCCCTTATCCTTAACGGCTTACGACCGTTAGGTCCCGAGTATAGTAGTAGTATAGGTACTTACTAAGTACTATATTATTTCTGTAGGGATATTTTAGTTTAATTTCGTAAAGCTTTATAGCCTTTATTTAAGTATACTTACGGTATAGTACCTTATTACTTTCGGCGATACCGGTAAACGGATATTTCGGTAATATACTATAAGCCTTTGCCGGCGACGGCGCCTAGGCCGTAGCGTTAGCGACGGCGGTATCCGTCGTAGTATTTATAACGGTAGTATTAGTAGGCGTAGTACTAGCGAGGGTAGTATTAGGCGTAGTACCGGTATTACTAATAGCGTTAGTAAGCGTACCGTTATCGACGGTAGTATTAAGTTTAGTATTAGCTACGGTAGTATTATTAAGAGATATTCTTAAGGTAATACGATAAGGTAGTTTAATTTAAGTAGTGTAAGAGTATAATACTAGTTTAAGTAAAGAGATATACTAGTATTTAGTATTAGACTTAAAGGGAAAGTATAAGATTAGGAAGGGCTGTTAGTAATAGGTTATATATCCGGATAATAGCTTTATCTTTCTATGTAAAAAAAGTAAATAAAAGGTTAGTCTTCTATCTTTAATATATAAGTAAGTAAAGAGTAAGACTATCTTCTACCTAATATATATAGTAAAGAAAGGATAAATAGCGGACTAATAATAGCTTTATCTTTCTATATTATAGAAGTAAATAAAAGGTTAGTCTTCTATCTCTAATATATAGGTAAGTAAAGAGTAAGATAGTCTTTTATCTCTAATATATAAGTAAACGAAGAGTAAGATAGTCTTCTATATCTAATATATATAAGTAGTAAGAAAGGATAAACATAGACCGATAATAGCTTTATCTTTAGCCTTACTATATTAAGGATTAGAAGTAAATAAAACTTAGGAGGTTAGTCTTCTATCTCTTTATAAGTAAGCGAAAAGTAAGATAGTCTTTTATCTCTAATATATATAGTAAAGAAAGGATAACGGTATAGCTTCCCGATTAAATTAAGTTTATTTTAAAAGTTAAGTTCTTAATATCGACTAAAGTCTAAAAATAATCGCCTTACTATAATATCGCGGCTAGCTATTTAACCGCCGGAGGGATCCCTTATATAGCTTAGGAGGGAAGGTAGGGTAGTAGCGGCTACTAGCTTAAGGGCCCGTTATACTCTTAAATCTTATATCTTACGGCCTCGTAAATACTATCTTACGGCTATATACTGTAAAAATAAATTAAACTCCTCTTAAGAAGTAAATCGTAGGGTTCGCCGTAGCCCCTTCGGCTCGGTATTACTCCCTTAGCTAGTAAACTACCTATATTTATAGTACTTAAAGTCCGTAGAAAGTATTATAAGTAGCCGCCGCTAGCCTTTATAATAGGTTAGACTAGGAAAGATATAGTTATAATATATCGAATTAAACCGGTTAAGTAGTATCTAGTATATACTTAATTTATAAAAAAAGTAAAAGGGATACTATAACCCTTAAGCGAGAGAAGTTAGCTTTCTATCTCTTCCTAATATTAAAGGAAATAAACGAAGGCCGTAAGTCCAGAAGGTAATTAAGGGTATATAAAACCGTAGTAAATATAATTATTCCTAGGGTCGCTTACGCGATAGTATCTATAAGTTAACCCCTATTTTAATCCTTAGCCTTTACCTTTATTTATACGACTACCTTGTATATCCTACGTATTATTAATCTTAAAGTCGAAAACTATATATATCTCTTTTAATAAGCTCCGAGTATAATTAGAACGTCTTATCGATAAACTATAACTCTCCTAACTACTTTTCGATATCGTTAACTACCTTATTTATATTTATAATAAAACTTTCTATAATATAATCCCCCTTACGCTTAACCGTTATAACCTTATCCCTAGCGGTCTTAAAGGTTCGCTCGACTTTTAATAATATCGACTTCCTTTCTTAGTTATAATATTAATAGTTAAAGAAGTAGGCGACCCTTATAAAACTACTAAGGGTTATTATAACTTCTTATACTTATATAGGTATAGTAGTATTAATAGTTATCGATAAGGTAGTTTTACTAAACTTACGGACGATAATATTAAGTTACTCTAGCTAGTAGATATTAGCGATATAAAAGAAGCCGCGGATATACTTCTCGGCGAAGTAACGGTTAATACTATCTCGGTAATAGGGTAAATAGCGATACTTTATCTAGACCTTAAGGGGGTTAACGGGCGGGGTAGAAGTAACTTATAGTCGGGTAGCCGGGAGTAAGATATATTATCGATAGTTAGTTAAGTTTTAATCGCTAAGGATATAGTATAGAGATTAATTAACTTAAGGGATATCTTTAATTTCTATATCCTTTAAGCTCGATACCGGGGTCTTCCCTTAGTCCTACTTATATTAAGTTATTTAGTAAATATCGAGTATCTCGTTAACTAACTATAGCGGAAGACTTCTAATAATACGAATTTACTATAAGATCCGGTTAATTATATCTACCTTAGTCCTTTTAAGGTTCTTTAACCCGAAATACTATATACTTATCTTTTATATCTTAAGGACCGTAATAGTTATTAGGCGAGTAAGGAAGGCGTGATACTTCTCTTTTAATAACGTCGAATACCTTATCTCGTATATTATAATTACCGCTATAAAATCTTCTTTATATAGTTTATCTTAACGTTTATTAATCGAGGGTATAAATAAGTTCCTCTCCGCTATAAGGCTTTATAGCTACGGGATAGAGAAAGTAAAGAATTACGGGGGGTATCTACCCTAGGGGCTAATATCCGCGATAATAGATATCGTATAAAGGTATAGTACGTCGGACGGTATTATAGATATAGATATATATAAGAACGAAAGAAAAGGATAGGAGAGATAGGGAGAGAGATATAGATATATCTACCTATCGAACCTACTAGACTAATAAACTAACTACCTACCTAAAGAAACTAAAAGGGAATATATATACGCTTTAGGACCTTAGGTATTAGAAATAGGTATTAAAGGCTTAAAGATTCGTATAGTACTTCGACGATAGTCCCTTAAGGTAAGGCGATAGGACCCTTAGACCTAGTTAAGGCTATAGCCGCGGCGAGTTATAAGTCTCTATAATAGCGATCCTTATTAGCCGTTAAGCTTCGGCTCTTAACGCCTAACGCGGATTTAGTTTAGGTATTACCTTTTTAAGGGTTAATACCCTTAGTACGTATTATTAGTATATTCGGTAAATTACTCGATATTATAAGGCCGTATACCTTAGGGGATAGTATCGGCTATATTATAAAGGCTTACACGTAAGGGTCGTAGTAGTCGTTATATACTACGGGAGATTAAGAAACTACTACTACGGAGGCTACGGCGAGGGGCATAGTAACGGCAGCGGTAGTATTAACCTTACCGCCCCTATCTAGCCCTAACCTATAAACCTTAACGACTCGGACGACGACGACGATATCGCTACTACCTACTACCTCGAAATAACTATCGATATATACTTTACCCCCCGGTATATACGTATAGTCCCCCCCTTAGATACTATAGACGCCGACCTCTAAGTATACGACGCGTTAATACTAGAGAAGTATATAGCGCGCGGCCGAAGGGCTAAGTTATACCTATCGTAGCTAAGGCGCCGGATCGAGGGCGTATATATCGATCTTAATAAGGCGATTCGTAGGAACTAGTTTAATAATACGGATAATATTAAGTTTATCTAGCCTAATCCTTCCGCTTACGGAAGAACTTATTAACTACGGTAATAACCTTATCGTTTAACTTAGTTATAGTAAAGAAGTATACTAGGTTAATACTACTAGTAAAAAGCTCGGCGTTAATATAATAGCTAGTATACCGGAACGTTACTATTATCGGAGAGTACGGTAACGGTATAGTAGCGCCGGGGGGTACCCGGGGGGGCTATAGCGATACCGGTATCCCCGGGGGGCTACTAGGATAGTTAGAAAGGCTACGGCGATTAGTAGTAAGTACTAGGATAGTCGAACCTCGTATCCGCCGTTACGGTTAAATCTTAAGTCTACTACTACGGTAAGATAGATCTAACCTATTAAGTACGAGATAGTTCGGAGTACTCGCTAGGTTTCGGACAAAGATTTCCGTTATATAGTCGCCGGGGTATTACTACTATATATATAGTAATAGTATCCTAGCCCTACCTATTCTACCTAAGTAGGAATCTCTTATTAATCGGAGTAAGCTAGTAAGTTAAATTAATCGGATTAAAAGGGTTATAATAGTAGAAACGACGGCTTTAGGAAGAGCTTCCGGGCTTATAACTATTACTTAGAATTTAATAAATATAAGGGTTTTAAATAATAGCCGGACAAGGCCGTTATAAATAGTAGTAAAGTAAATATATTAAGTTAAGAGAAATACTACTATTTATACGGTATAGCTACCTATTTATAAGTAGCTAAAAGCTATAGTAATATATAAAGTACTAGCGGTAGTAACTTACCGAGGAAATAAGGCTATTCCTAGTAGATATAGTAAGAATTTAAAGGTAAGGAGAAGGGGCTATATATCTAGTATCTTAGTATATATACCGGTAGTTAATAAAGTTCTTAAAAATAAGTAGTATAACGGGGTAGGTAAGTATAAGCGAGGTCGAGGACGCGGATAAGTTTAAGGACTAGGAGCTATTTTTAAGTTTTAGGAAGGATATAACGGGAAGGATAGTAGTTATTAGGACTTAAGGGGGGAGATAGGAGATAAGGAGATAAGGAGGAGGGAAAAAGTAGTAGTATTAATAACGGCGGCGGCGGTAATATTAATAGCGGCGGCGGTAGTAGTATTAATAGGGAAGTTAGAATAATATATCTTAGTAATTCTATACTAAATACTACTCGAAAAGTCTAGCTTTTTAATTAACTTAAGCGGTAGTATTAACGGCGGTAACGGCGGTAGTATTAATAAGGAAGTTAGAACGACGTATCCTAGTAATTCTACGCTAGGTACTACTCGAAAAGTCTAGCTTCTTAATTAACTCGAGATAGGCTTTATATAAACCCTTATATAATCTAAAAACTTTAGTATTATCGATATCGTCGGGTAAAAGGTAAATATAGACGATAGCTTTTAAGGAAAGTATTATATTAACCCTAAGGCCTATAGTAAGACGGACCCTTATATAATCTAAAGACTTTAGTATTATCGATATCGTCGGGTAAAAGGTAGATATAGATAATAGCTCTTAAAGAAAGTATTACGTTAACTCTAAAACTTATAGCGAGACGGACCTTTATATAATCTAAAGACTTTAGTATTATTAATATCGTTAAGTAAAAGGTAAACGTAGACGATAGCTTTTAAGGAAAGTATTACGTTAGCCCTAAGGCCTATAACGAGACGGATTTAACCTACTACGAAGAGTATAGACGATAACTCTTAAGGAAAGTATTATATTAGTCCTAAGGCCTATAACGAGATAGATTTAACCCGTTGTAAAGAATATAGATAATAACTTTTAAGGAAAGTATTATATTAGCCCCGAAGCCTATAGCGAGACGAATCTAACCCGCCGCGAAGAGTACGGACGATAGCTCTTAAGGAAAGTATTATATTAGTCCTAAGGCCTATAGCGAGACGGATCTAACCCGCCGTAAAGAGTACGGACGATAGCTTTTAAGGAAAGTATTACGTTAGCTCCGAGGCCTATAGCGAGATAGATCTAACCTGTTGCGAAAAGTATAGTAAAGGGTTTAAGCGCGTTAAAAGCGAGGAGGTTCGTTTAAGTTTCCTTATTAAGAACTTATCTTAATAAGTATATCTTATAGGGCTTATCTTAGGAGTTACTAGTCTCCTTATCGCTACGAAAGTAGTATGACTCCGTAAGCCGGAGGAAGGTAAAAGGTTATTCTATTACTAGATAGCTAGCGGCGATATAACGAGTATTTATATTATATTTAACTATTATAATAGCTACGGATAGTTCGTTAGATAATATTAAGGAAGGTAAAGATAATAAGAAATATAGAAGTTACTACCTACCTATAAATAATTACGGTATTAAAGATTATTATTATACGGTATTAAATATAATTATTATCGTAGTATTAAATATAATTATTATCGCGGTATTAAATATAATTATTATACGGTATTAAAGATAATTATTACCTTCGTCTAAGTTTAAAACTAGGAGAGTAGTACTTACTATACCCTCGTCGTTATAGGGTTATTAATTATTAGGACTTAACGCGGGGCTAACCGCGCGGGGCGACTAGACGGCGTACAAAGGGCGCGGACGGTAGCCTTAGGCTACTACCCCGCACTACGGTACGCTTAAAGGTAACGACGTAGCCGTCTACCGTATCTAGACGACCTAAAGTAACTACTACGGTATAATAATAAGGATACTAGAACGGTACGGGCCCGAGTACCGCTTCCGGGCCTTAATACTAGCTTATAATACGAAGGACGAAGAAAGGTAAGATAGCTAGGAAAGGAAAAGATAAAGGGGGTAAGTTATTTTATAAAGGAAGGGAGGTACCCTTAAGTAAGCTCGTCTACGAAGGGGGATTATCGGAGGAACTTAGGAGTAGTGAGGAAGGGGAGGGGATACTAGGAACCTTTTAAGAGAAGTATAAATAAGGAATAGCCGACCCCTTTCTAAAGGGGGAGGTTAGAGTTTAATTTACTATCTTACGTAGTTATTACTCGTATACCCCGTCTTTATTAGTCCTAGCTACTTTAATATATATATTTTCCTTCTACCTTATATATTAAACTTTCTACCTTACTTATAGGAGTCGGACCGGTAGGATAGTTAAGATACGTCGTTAAGTAGCTATCCTTAAATAAAGTACGAACTCCTTTACTAATAATATTATCGATAACGACGCCGATATCTCGTTAGTCCTAACTACCCTTAACGATAGCTCGGTAGCTATATCTTCTTACCTACCTAACCTAGGTTATACTTAGCGTAAGCGGAAGATAGCCGAGAAAAGGACCGAGTAAAGTATCTACGAAAACTTAGATATCGATTAAACTAACTTTATAAGTAGTATACGTAAAGGCTTAATAGTACCTATTAACGCCTACTACGCTTTAATTAACCCTAACTATAAGGGAGACTTTAACGAGAATACCGTATAAGTTAAGAGCGAGTAACCCTTACCTAGCTCGTTAACTTCTTCCGATAAGGACCCTTTTACTAATATACGTAGGCGTACCGAAGTAGCCGAGCGTTAACTTAAAAAGGCTTAGGATTAACTTAAATTTAGACGACTTAATTACCGCCTACGGACTACTACTAAAGCCTTAATAAAAGTTATAAGGGGTTTATTAAGAACCTTAGAAAAGAAGGAAGCTACTACCGAGGCTATAGATAGTACCGTTAAACCTACTCCTAAACGACTTACTATCCCCGTTAAACTAGCTATCCTAGCTATTACTATTAATAGTCTCTCAGCCCCCTTTACAGCCGCCGTCGTTAGTCCGGAGACGCCTATTACTATAATTATTACTATAAGGGCTACCTTTAAACCTCGTTAAAACGCCCCTTTTAAAGCCCCTACTTTTATCTACCCTACTTATATAAGGTAGGACTTTACTACCCTCCGTAATTTCCTTTATAATTATAAGACTAACTTCCGTATCTATACTAACTTACGTTTTAATAAAGACCGAGTTATATATATAGTAAATTACCTTAAAGGGGCCTTAAAAAACGCCTAGGTAAAATATATATACGAGTAATAACGTTAACCCGGCTTTAACCTTAACCTTATACCTTAATAAGAGTTTATCGACTTCCTAGAGATAAAGTTATTAAATCCCCGGACTTACATTCTCTTAGCTATTAATAGGCTTAAAAGGGCCTTCTAAAAGCCTAACGAAACTATAGCCGACTTCTAGGACCGATACTCTAACTTAAAGGCCGAGCTTAAACGCCTTAAAGACGACGAGCTATATATAGTACGGCTTTTAAACCGCTTCCGCCTAGAGATCTGTTAAGTAATCGAAGTCTAAAGGGATATCCTCGAGACCTAGTAGTAGCTTATAAGCCTCGCTTATCGCGTAAAGGAAAGTTAAAGGGGCGTATCCTAAACCTTTAGATTTTTAAATAAAAGACGTAGTTAAAGGGGTAATAGGGGCTAACTCCTTAACGTAATTAATATAAGTACCGTTTACCCTACTTATACTAGTAATAACGCGAGGAACTAAGATACGCGTCGCTAATAAGAGTAGCCCTAAAGCTAGGCTTTAATATATAGTACCCCTATGTTTGTATAGTCTTAACCCCGGAATAAAGCCGGAGTTACTTACTATAACTATAAGTAAGTCGGATATTACGTTAACGAATACCTTACCCCTAAGCCGTATATAGCTAGCTTTAGCTCCTAGCGAACGTTAGGAATATACTATAACTATAACTAGCCCGGCTATATCGCGCCTAACTACCCTACTATCGTATACCGGAAGTATTAGTAAAAGGAGTATACCGTAGCTAAGTACCTTATAAGCGGTATTAATACCTTCCTAGTCTTTAAGAAAGAGAGCTAGAGGCGCGGGGGAGCTACTTTAATAAAGGAAAATAGCCTATAGATTAACCTATAGTATCGAGTCTTCTACGACTAGTACCCTTATAAGGCGTTTATCGATAACGGCTTATAAGTAAGTATTATAAACGTAACTATATTAGAGAAGTTCCTATAACTCTACTTATACGATCCGCTTAAGGAGGGTATATTTATTACCTCTAGACCTACCCTTTAAGGTATCGCTAAATCTACTATAGAAAGCTTTAAACTAGTTAAGCTAAACGTATATACTACGGACTACTAGGGTATCTAGCGTAAAATACTTATAACCTTTATATTAGCTAAGACCGACGTTTTCGATATTATACTCGGTATACCTTAGTTAAAGCTAGTTAACCTAGCTATTAACTAACGAATAAGCGAGTAACGCTACCGCCTTTATACCGGCGACCTCTCCGCCTATAGTAATAATAAGGTACTTAAATACGCCTATTATATAGTAGCCTTACTTATTAAGCCCGTTATTTACGCCTTAATACCTTAGCCTAAGGGAGAAATAGATTTAGATCCTAAAAGTAACGAGAAGGTAGATAAAGAAGTAACTAAAGCGAAGCTCCCTAGCTACTACTAGGAGTATAAGGACCTATTCGTCCGTAAAAGCGCTCCCCGCGTAAATCGAGGGAAGATAATCGAGTACCTTATCGAGCTTATCGACGGAATAACTCTACCGTAGGAGCCTATCTATATATTAAATCGAGACGAGCTAGAAGTAATATACGAGTAACTTATAAAGGCCGAAAGCTTAGGATAGATCTGCCTATTTACTAACCTTTACGGAGTAGTAATCCTCTTTATACCTAAGAAGGAGACCTTAGTCTAGTAGGTGCGGCGAGAAAGTAAGGGGGAGAAGCGCCCTATACGGCTCGTCGTAGATTACCGTAAACTTAATAGTATTACTAAGAAGAACTATACTACTTTACTCCTAGTAGGAGAGATACTTAATTACCTCGCCGGAGTTAAGATCTTTATTAAATTAAACCTTAAGGACGCCTACTACCGGATTCGAATCCGAGAAGGCGATAAAGAGAAGATAACGTTTTATATATACTACGGCTACTTTAAGTTTACGGTACTCCCTATAAGTTTAGCCGGCTCGCTAGGGACCTTTTAAACTTATATTAACTAAGTATTCGTAAGGCTAACGGATATAATCTATATAGTTTATCTAGATAATATTTTAATCTATAACCTTAATAAAACCTTATATATTAAGTATATTAAGTAAGTTCTTAAGCGGCTTAAGTACTAGGACCTTTATATTAACGCGAAGAAATACGAGTTTTACGTTACTAAAGTTAATTTCCTTAACTTTATTATTACCTTCTTAGGAGTAGCGATAAAGGATAATAGGATTACTACTATTAATAAGTAGCCGGACCCCTAGACTATTTAAGATATACGGATATTCCTCGGCTTCGTAGGGTTTTATAAGCGCTTTATTACTATATACTTAAAGGTTATAAGCCCTTTAACGGACCTTTTAAAAACCGCCGGTAACCGACTCTTTTAGATAAATAGCGAAGCGATAACTACCTTCCGAGCCTTAAAAAAGCGCTTTACGAGTAAGTTTATCCTCCGATATTTTAAGCCGGCTTTATAAACGAAAGTTAAGATAAATACTTCTAGGAAAGTAGTTAAAATAGTACTATCGTAGTTATATAACGACGGGAAATAGTACTTAATTACCTACTAATCCCGGAAAATAACCTTAGAAGAAATACGTTAAGTAGTCGGTAATTAAAAGCTACTCGCTATTATCGACGCTTTTATATACTAACGATACTACTTTATAGGTACCGCCTTCTTAGTAATAGTCTTAACTAACTACTTAAACTTAAAATTCCTAAAGACTAAGAAGAAACCTACCCTTTAGTAACTACGTTAAAGTAATAAGCTTTTTAAATATAACTTTATAATTAAGTATTACGTTAGCGTTTTAAACCTTATAAATAAGCTCTTATATAGGCTAAACTATATAAGGAATAATAATATCTTTACTTAAGAGGACTAAGGGACTTACCCGTTACTTAACTAGATCGAGCGAGTAGTTAAGGAAGGGGAAACTTATATAAGGAAAGGTAAATCTAAGGATATTATAGTTATAATATTTATAAGCGATATTAATAAAGGGTACTTACTACTTAAGTAGCTTAAGTAAGTAGTAAAGGGGGGATCTTTATACTTTAAGAAGTAAAACCTTTAAGGAGTAATAATAATAATTATCTAAGGAATAAGACCCTAAAGGGTTAGTAGGAGCCGCTTAAACGCCTACTTAGTAATAAAGCTCCGAGAGCGGCGAGCTTAAGGAGTAAGTAAGCTAGTAGAAATCGAGGAACCGCCCGTCTACTAGAAATAAACCTATACGAACCCTTATAATAAAGCTTCCCTAAAGGCGCTATAAGGCCTAAGGAGAGGTCGGAGTAACGGCCGAGGGGAGTAGGAGGGTACTATTAAGCGCTAGGAGTACCGGGGAGCCGGTAAACTAAATATAGTTTTAACTCCGTTAACTTAATACGTAAGTATATATATTACTCTAACTCTCGAGTACCGCCTAAAGGTTAATAGGCCTACGAGTACGCCCTTTAAGGATAACGGTAATAACTAATAATACCTTAAGCTAGTAGGATTAAAGAAGGACGGTAAGGGATATAAACTTAGGCTTTAAGTTAAATATACGTAATAACGAAGGCTATTAAGCGAGGAGGACCGTAAGGAAGTTAATCTTAAGTAAGTATTAAAGACGGAGCGTCGCTTTAGTCTAAGGTTTACGGCTGTTAACGGAATATAAGAGGATAGCTCGACCTTAGCGAGGGAGTTAAAGAGTTCCTAACTTAGGGAGGGGAACGGTATAGGAGAGTAGGCGAAGTACGATAAGCTATAGTTTATTATTAAGGGGGTTATTAATAAGCGCTTAAATACCTTATTAACGGATACTATAAGGAAGGCGTAGTAGGAAGACGCTACGCTTTAGTAAACCTAAAGTAACTACGAGGGATAGTAGTAAGATAAGTAGACTTAGGACGATAAGGGTACTATCTTCTACTACGGCTATATATTTATTTCCGAATCCGTAAGGTAAGCGGTCCTATAAAGCTACTACGACGTAGTAACGGTAAAGTACTTTAAAGCTAATAAAATACGACGGGCTATCGCTAAATACTAAGCCTAGCTAGGCTTAGCTCGAGAAGTACGTAACTATATTAATACTTATAACTTATACTAAAGAACGAAGGTAAGGAGGTATAAACCCTACGGCTTCCTAACGCCTTTACCGGTACTAACGAACCCCTAGGAAGATATTATAGTTAACTTCGTTATAGGTCTACTAAATATATACGATCCCCGTATAGGCCGGATTTATAACGTTATCCTAGTTATCGTAGATAAGCTTACTAAGTATACCCGCTATCGCGTTACGAGTAAACGCCTTAATACTAATAAGTTCGTAAACGTTATATTCTACGATATTTATAAGGATTTCGGATTACTTATTATTATTACTTTAAATAAAGGAAGCCTCTTTATAAATAAGTTTTAGTTAACTCTATATATATACCTAGATATTATACGTTATCTAAGTACCGCCTACTATCTCTAAACGGATAGGTAGACGGAGCGGTAAAACTAAGTACTTAAGTACTACTTACGAGTATTTTATAGCCGCGAATAAGCCGATTAGGCGGAAAGGTTAGTCCTAACGAAATCCGTTTACAATAACGTATAGTACTTAGCTATTAATACTATACTGGTAAAGCTTCTTTTTAAATTCTAACCTAAAATACCTATAAACCTAACTCTTAAGTACTAATACTAAGTCCCTAAAGTATATAACCGGTTCGAAAGTATAAAATAAGTAAGAGTCCGAACTCGAGAAGCCCTTTTAAAAGCTAACTAAACTATAGCTAAGTATTATAATAAGAGCCGGATAGAAGTAACGTTCGAGGCCGGATAATAAGTATAGCTCTCGGCTAAGTACCTCCGCTAACGCCGCCCTAGTAAGAAAATCTCGGATAAATTCGTAGGCCCTTTTAAAATAGTAAAGCTTATAAGTAATAAAGGAATAGCTTATAAGTTAGATTTACTTAAAAGATATCGAATCTATAACGTATTCTTTATCTCGCTTCTCGAACCCTTTAAAGGTAACTTAGATAAGGCCCTTAAATATTTAAAAAAGGTAGATATCGAGAACGGCGAGTAGGAGTAAGAGGTAGAAGAAATCCTAATATATAAGGGTACCGTAAGTAGGAGATATTACCTTATTCGCTAGGCGGACTATAGTAGTAAAGAAGACTTATAGGAGTTAACGGTAAACCTAAGTAACGGAGATATAGTATACGAGTATAAAGAAAAGATTAAAATAACTTAGTTTAAAAAGAATTCGGCGAAAAGGAAATAAATAGTTTAATAGTATAATAAAGTATAAGTAGTAGGGAAGGCGTTCGGGGGATAGGAGTTTAGATATTATTATTAGAATTATTTCTATTAGAATTTCTAGTCTTAGTCGGCGTTTTTAAAATTATAACGTAGGAGTATAGCTAGGGTAGCTATCTCCGGTAGTAAATACGAAAATTATAAAATAATCGTAGTACTAAAAATAGTAAAGTATAGTAGAAAATTAACGTAATTACTATAATAACTACCCCTTTATATACCCTATATACGCCTAGCTATAACCTATCCCGAGCTTATAATACCCCCGATATTTCCTAAAGCTTTCCCGCTAGATCTTAGCCGTAACCTAAGCCTATCTTAAGTACCGCCTACGTTATACCTATAGATACCCGCCTAATAAAAACTAGTAAGGAAGTCCTACCGCTTAAACTATAACTAATAGCCGAGCCGGGTACTTATAGCTATAAAGTAAATTATTAGTAATATTTAAAGGTAACGGGAGTAGGGTAGGTATATACTAGAAATTACTTAAACTCGAAACCTTTACGGTTAGAAGTAATAGGAGAGAGGTTTTAAAATATAAGTTAGTACTTAAATATATCGAACTAGTAACCTAAAGAATATTTACGAGCGCGGTTATAATCTTCTTTATATGACGACTATTAAGGCGAATCTCCTTTAAAATATCGGTATTAATAGGATCCTACTCGATAATATCCTTATTACTACGGAAGGGCGTTAAGGGATTAACGACTATACTATATATAATAATATACTTCTTATAAACGCGGATAGCTTAGTTATAAAGAATAACGACCTAAGCGATAATACTAGTAACCTTAGATATAGGAGTAGTCTCCTAATAAGCCTAAAGCTAGACGATACGCTTAGAAAAAAACGTAGTTACAGGATTAAGTAGTTATAATATAAGTTAAAATAAGCCTCGAGGACGTAGCTTTAAAGGAGGGAGATATATACCGGCTAGTAGCTATAGGAAACTTTAATATAATATATATACTATATATCGAGACTAGCCTACTTATAGTAACGGTAAGCGATATCCTTACGAATCTCGTAGTAATAGGTAGTATAAATAAAATCGGAAAGCGAGCTACGAGTAGGCTCGCTAGCTAAGAGAGGAGTCGGGACGCGAACGTTACTTAGGAATATTCTATTTATACCCCCGCCGTTAGAAGACGTAAGCTAAAAGCGAAAAGTATCGTTATTTTCGCCCTAGAAATATAAGGAGTTAGTAACGCTAAAGTAATAAGAGAAATAAACTTAAATTATATACCTAACCTAAAGGGGTAGTATCGTTATTAGAGTCTTATAACGAAAGGTATAAGTAGTTAGTAAGTTATAAAATTAAAGCTAGGAATATACGGTAAAAGTAACGCGCTTATAGGAAGGATAGCCGTAGCTTTAACTAGATAAGGTTTTAAGGGTCTTCTTAACGGATTAGCCTATATTAAAGCTATAAATAAACGGGTTAGTAAGAGCTAAAAGTAAAGAGATAAGGAGGAGAGAACTTACAAATAGGCGTAAGGCGTAAGGAGTAGGAGCCGAAGGCGAGTAAAGAAGCTAAGAGAATATAAGTTAATAGTAACTTAAGGGAGGAAGGAGAGAGGAGAAGACTTACTAAGCGCAGGGAGCGGGCGGTATACGAGGAGGTAAAGAGCTTAGATATTAAAGAAGAGACGGGTTAGTAACTAAAGAAGAATAAACGTTAGTAACGGAAGTAGTAATAAAGTAATATTAACTACGACGGGAGTAGTAGTAAAGTAACGTTAGTAATAAAAGTAGTAGTAATAGTAGTAGTAAGGTTAATTAAGTAGTAGGAAGGGAAAGGTAGTATTAACGGAGTAAGTAGTACCGTTAACTAAGTATAGTAAGTAGCGGTAAAGCTAGACTATTTAAAGTAACGATCGCTAAGTAAGAAAAAGGAGGGGGAAAAGTTAAAAGTAGCGAGAAGGTAGGGAATATATACTAGAACTATAAGGCGGCGTAAGGGTAGATAAAGAACGCTACGAGACTATAAAGGTAATATTAGACGAAGAGGGTAAAGGAGAGGCGGAGGGGAAGTAAGGTTTATATAAAGCGTAAGGTAGTTAAAGAAAGGAAGAAAGATAAAAGGAAAAGGTAAGAGGGAATAGGGGTTTATATATAAACCCTACGTTATTAAATTCTAGGGGTACCTTATAGTAAACGGGTAAAGTAAGTACCCTAAAGGTAACGATAAGTAGGAGTAAAAGGCTTAATAAGGGTAAATAGGCGCTAAAGCGCTTACTAAACGCGATATTAAGTAACTTACGCGAATAAGAGACGTAAGAGTACCCCTAATATAGGATAAATAGGTAAAAGTACGCCTTTAACCCGCTTACCCGCCCCGAGTAAGTAAGAAAGATAACCTCCCTTAACGAGTATCCCCGGGGTACTTTTAAAAGGAGGGACGCCCTAACGATCGGGTAAGAGTAACGGAAATAATTAGGACCGCGGTACTAACGGCACTTAAGAGTAAAAGGCCGCGAGATTATAGAGAAGATAACTCCTAAATCCTACCCCTATATAGTAGCGATAATTAACCTTATAAGGATAAACTAAATAGTAAATATATAGGGAAACTCTAGGCTATACTACGAGAGACCCTTAGATACTATAATAAAACCCCTTTAATATTATAGCGAGTACCTCTTATATAAAGGGTTCTTACTAAGTTATAATATAGGAAAGTATTAAAGGATAATATCCGTAAAACTAGTGACTAAGAAGTATACCTAGGCCGGTAACCTACCTACCTTAGTAAAGAGGGGCGTTACCTATAAAGATCCGGATAAAAGCTATTAAGGCTAGTAAGGCCTACGACCCTTTATCGAAGCTTAGACTTAACGTATATAGTAAAGGGAGATAGCCTATAAGGGGCTTTCCTAGGACTAATAAACCCTTTAGCTAAGTAGTAACTTTAAAATATAAGAGGCGGAAGAGTAGTATAAGTAGCCTTTATCCCTCCTCGCTAAAGTAAAAAGGTATAAAAGGTATAAAGAGAAAGGGCGCGGCTAAGTAACGTAAACCTAATTACTAGAGTAGGAGAGACCGACCTTACGAAAGTATAGCTAAGTAACTTAACCCCTATTACGGACGATAAGGAGTATAATATAAGATAGCGAGCCGGAGGGGCCTAGCGAGAGCGTAGCGAAGGCCTCGTACTACCCGCTTTAAAGGGGAGCTATATAAGATTATAATAAGGAAGCGCCTACTAATATAAAGCCGAGGAGGAGCGATAAGAGTAGAAAGTATAGCGAAGGTAACGTTAGCGTTACTACTAAGATAAGCTCCCTTATACGGGGAACTTTAAGGTTTATACTACTACCCGGAACGTCGAGGGTTTAATAATACCCTCCCGTACTACCGCGAGAGTACGGCGAGGGTAGCGTTCTCTATACTAGTAGGAAGCGCTCGTTAGTAGCTACGGCGAGGGAAGAACTTATAGTACTAGTAAGAAGCGCTCGTTAGTAATTATAGTAAGGAAAGAACTTACGGTACTAGTAAAAAGAGGCGTTTAGTAATACTTAAGACCTCGAAGCTACCTACTCGCGTAGCCGTTAAAACGTAGTCGCGAATATATAACGGTAACTAAGGCCCTAAGGATAAGGCCTATAAAGGAGGAGGATTATATTAGGACTTAACGCGGGGCTAACCGCGCGGGGCGACTAGACGGCGTATAAAGGGCGCGGGCGGTAGCCTTAAGCTACTACCCTATACTATAGTACGCTTAAAGATAGCGATATAGCCGTTTACCGTATCCGGATAACTTAAAGTAACTACTACGGTATAATAATAAGGATACTAGAACGGTATAGGCCTAAGTACCGCTTCCGGGCTTTAATACTAGCTTATAATACGAAGGACGAAGAAAGGTAAGATAGCTAGGAAAGGAAAAGATAAAGGGGGTAAGTTACTTTATAAAGAAAGGGAGGTACCCTTAAGTAGGCTCGTCTACGAAGGGGGACTATCGGAGGAACTTAGGAGTAACGAGGAAGGGGAGGGGATATTAGGAACCCCTTAAGAGAAGTATAAATAGGGGATAGCCGACCCCTTTCTAGAGGGGGAGGCTAGAGTTTAATTTACTATCTTATATAGTTATTACTCGCGCGCCTTATCTTTACTAGTCCTAGCTACTTTAACGTATATGTTTTCCTTCTACTTTATATTAATAAAGAAAGGGGGAGGTTAGTAGTAGGATCCGTAAGGAGGATAAGGGAGAGTTAGGGGAGGAGAGGCGTTTTATAGGTAAGATAGTTAGCGACGACGAGATATTACTAAGGAGATAAAGATAGCGAGAAGGTATTAGTTATAAGAAGGAGATAATAATAGCGACGTTATATAAGTATTTAGTTTAAAGTTATTTCTAATATACTACCCCGGCTAGGGTATTAAGTATCGGATTTAAACCTTAACGGCGCTTTAGTACCCCCTCCTTACTATATACTTATACCTTTTACTTTCTTTAACTTTATAAAGCTTTCGTTTACTAAAGATACCCGTTATATAATCCTTATTATCTTAACGCTTACTAGGTAACCCTTATAAATAAACCTATATTACGTTAACTACCTAAACTCGTATAATAACCGTTATATTAAGGTATAAAGGGCCGAATTAAAATTCGCTTAATTTACTACTTATAAGTTTATATAATTTAATCGGTTATCTTATATATACTATAAATATTTAGCTTACTAACTCCCGAAACTTATACTTCGCTTAAGAAGTTATAACGATACTTTAAGAACTTATTATCCGACCTCCCGAAAATCCTCGATAACTAAGTAAGTTATACTCCTTATATCTCCTTAGCGCGAAACCGGCGGTAGAGTTAACGGCTATAACGATAGTAAACCTTACGGCCTAGGGACGGCCTACTATAAAGATTATATTTATAATAAATATATATACGGTAATCCGAGTAGTAAATATCGGAGCCGGAGGCCGGCGGACTATACCTACGATAGATAGCGCTTAGTATACTATAATCCCCGTAAGTAGTAAAACGGTTATAGCGAAGATCGTAGTACTCTTAGGTAGATAACTAAGTAGGCTTAGGGCTAGGCTTAAGATACTTAGCCGCGCCTAGCTTAGGGCTTAGCTCGCGATACTTAACCTCGCTTAGCTTTAGGCTTAGCTTACGATAGTTAACCTTATTTAGTTTTAAGTTTAACTTATAATATCTAACCTTACTTAATTTAAGGCTTAGCTCGCGATATTTAGCCTCGTCTAGCTTAAAAGAGCCCGTCTCGTATTTAAGAACGCGGTTATACCTTTAAAGATATTAGTAATCTATTTATTATATTTACAAGAGATACTTACTTATCTTTAAAATTAGGGATCTCTAACTCGGTATCCTCTTCTCCGATAATAGGACCTAAAATATAAAGGTTTAATTAGTATTAATAATATAGTCGATCCTAAGTAACCCGGTATATACTATAAAGGCGGTACGTTATAAGCTATACTTACGTTATATTAGTATAACTTCCTAACGAACCCGATAATACCTTTAGCTACTATACGGAAATACGGGTTATCGCGCTTAATATCGGGCGAGCGTTATAGGAGGTTAGTAAACTATACTCCTATAAAGCTAAGTACGTAAGGAGATTAGTAATATCGTAGCCAGTTATATCGATTTATCTTTCTATATATATATCGATAATATTATTCTACTTAAAGCCTACGATACCGATAACCTAAGGGAAGATTAAAATAGTACTAGATAGTAAGATTATAATAAATCGGTATAGTAATTTAAAGGGGTAGTTCGATAGAAGAGATAAGTAGTTAAAGATACCGGTCGAAAGCGAAGTATAGGGAGAAAGAAAAAGTCCGTTACTTATAAGCTATTAAGGTATCTTAGGTTATTATACCCGTTAATAACTTCCTTATTTAAATTATAACGCTAACTATAAGTTTTTAATCCTTAGAGTTAATTTAAGATAACCCCGCGGGTCGCTTATATCTACCTACTAGTAAAGTAACCGGTAAAGGTTAGTTACCGGGAAGTAAATATAAGATAATATATAGCTTTACCTCCGGTCTTCCCCCGATATATATAGTAAAGAGATAAACGATAGCTTTCTACTTTATATAACTAAGGCGAGGAAAATAATAAAAATAACTAAAAGGATTAGAAATTAAGCTTATACTAGAAGGCTTTAAAATAGGGAGGAAATCTCTCTTTTACGGTAGTAAAGTCGGCTACTGTAAAGTAGTAAGGCTATATATAGCCCCCTTTCTTCTATCTCCGTCTTAAACTTAAAATAAGCGATAGATTTCTACTATATACTTCCCGATAACGACAAAAACCTAAAGGGTATAGTTTACCTAGGCGTTACTATACTAATTAATTAATTATCTCTTAGTTTATAGGTCCTTATAAAGGTATCTCGTAGAAGATATTATTTTTATTATATCCTATAGCTATACTAATTTAAGTAGTTAACTTTATAGTTATTATATAGTACTTACAGGGTACTCCTTAGCTAGGCTATTAGGTACTATATCTACTATTAGGATATATTATACCGATAAGATAGGCTATTAAGATAGTTTATATATTTATTATCCTATCTCGATAACGTTAGTAGACCTAGACTTAAAAGTCTTACTAATAAACGACTACCCCCGTTATATATCTATTTCCGCCTTTTAAGCCGTAAAATATATTCTCCCCGGTTTTAGTTACTTTAAAATCTACTAGAATTCTACTACCTATATCTTATATAAAGTAATAAAGCTTAACGTTACGAAAAGATATTACTCGGTAAGGTAAACGCCTATATAATAATAGGTATATCTAATAAAGTAACCTCTTTAAATAAATACTAATATATTAAGGTATAAGACTTAATATACCGAGTTAACTATACCCTCGATAATAGGTTAAAGGAACTTATTAAAGTCTCCGAGGTAAGCTACCTATCCCGGCCCTAATAGTAAACTTAACTAACTATTAACGAGGATCGGTAATACTAAATTATAACCTAAGAATACTTTAGCTATTATAAGCCTTAAAACGTTTAACTAGTAATCGTTATATCCTTAAAGAAGCTATTTACTAGTATATCCCGTACCGGTATAATCTTACCGAACTTTACCGATAAACCGATAAGCTATATTATTAGTTTCGAAAAGATCGATACGAAGTCGATAGGCGTTATTCCCTATACTAGTACGATTAACCTCCTTCTTATTACCCGTATAAATAATAAGGCCCTCGACTACTACGAAATCTATAACTCCGACTATATTAATATCTCGGATACGACGCTTAAGGAGTAGTATAAAGTTATCCGGGCGATAACGGTCCTCGCGCTTTAGGAGCTCGGACTTCCTAGTAACTACTAGCTAGCGGATAACATCGCGTCGATAATAATAATAGATATTTAGCCTCTTAGAATCTTCTATAGTATCGGCTATAATAAGACGTAGTACGATAGGGAGGCTATTATAATAAGCTAGATCTAGAAGATAATAGATATTAAGTATAAGTATAAAAACTAATATATTAAGTAATTTAAGGTCGATAAGGACGAAGATAAGGAGTACGAGGAAGATAATAAGGATAAGATAAAGGTAGAGGATAAGATAAAGGTAGAGGATAATTCGGAGGACGAGGATATAGGGGATATTAAGAAGGAGGAGGAGGAGGAGGAGGATAAGTAGGTAAGCGGCGAGGGAATTAGTAGCGACTAATAAAAGGACGAGTTTTAAAGGGCGACGAGAGACTAGAAGTAATAGTAACGGTTTTTACCTACCGCCTATTTTAATATCTTAATAGTAACTATTATAATTAACTAGCGTTCTCCTTTTAACTCCCCGCTCTTAATTCTCCCTTATTCTACGGTTATTTAAGTAGCTAGCCTTACGATATAATCCCCGACTTATAAAAAAAGCCTAGTCCGACTAACCTAAAGATCGCGGGCCTTTCTATATCTCTATTTATCTCTACCTTTATCCTAATTTATATACCGGTAAATTTATATATCCTTCGCGCCCCGTTACCGACTTACCTTTACTACCCTAATAGGGATCGACTATAACGAGCGGAGGGCGTAGCTTTGCCCCTACCGCTGTTAACTAAGCCGTAAGGCTTAATACTAATAAATATACCTATATATCTTTATATATAAAGGCTAGAGGATAGTAGCACAGATAGGTAGTTCTTACTCTGCCGTAACTACGCCGAACGAGGCTTAGCAACGCTAACGGGGACCGGGGACTACGAGGGACTAGGGCCTAAGGGACGGACTAGAAGGTCTTAACCTTTTAGGGTTAACCTTAGGGGTCGGACTTAAGGGTTTAACCTTAAATAACCTTAAACTATATATATCTAAAACCTGCTTAGCACAACCTTATAGCTATTAGGGCTTTTAGTAGGTCGTTAATAAGAATAATAATAATAATAACAATATTACTAACTTACTATACTCCAGGCTAGGCTCTAATACTCTATCTTATATTACTTTCCAGGGGTCCGGGGTATAAAGTTCTATAATTAGCTATACCGCTAGGGGTCTAAGGAGCCTTAATACTAAAAAAAAATCGCGACCTCTCTTACCGACTCTTTCTTCCTTTTTTCTTCGGCCTTATTAATTACTTAAACTACTACCGCCGCCTCCGCTTTACGAAGTAAGTTTTCTATCGCGCGTACGTAATCTCCGATATCTTATCGCTAATTCCGTTAACTTTTAATAGGAATAAATAAAAAAAGATACCTTTTAGGTTTTATCCCGAGGAAAAGGTCTTACCTAGCCCTTCGCCCTAGTATAACCCTACTAAGGCTACCCTTACTAAGCCTATACCCGTTAAGCCTACCCTTACTATACCTGCCTTTACTATACCTACTTTTATAAAGCCTACCCTTATTAACCCTACGCCTCCCTTTTTCCCCGGCCCGGCTATAGCTACTAACCCCCCCTTTCCCGGCCCCGTTATAGCCGCCGTTATCCCTCCCGCCGGCCTTACTATAACTACTACTACTATAACCCCTACGCCTAAGCCTAAGAAGGCCGAGGCTAAGCCCCCTATATATAAGCGTAAGGTATCCGTAAGTATTACATTAAGTATGCCTTAGCTAGTACAGGTACTCGTAATATAGAGGAGAGCCCTTTCCCTGTATGTAAGGGCTACCGTAATACCTTTAGCGGTAGCACTTAGCAGTAGAGATCCCTCTCCTTTAGTATTAATTAAGAAGTTACCTGTTAACTAGTACCTGTAGTACAGTACTACTCGCGTACTTTATACTCTAGGTAGTTTACTTTCCCTACGTAATCGTTTACCTACCTAAGTACTGGAATATACTCTAATAATTGGTTTTTACTACTAGAATCGAACTAATAACCTTAATCTTCCTCGAGAGGGGGAGGTTAGGGGCCGAGTTAATAACGCTAACCCCTATCTTTACGATAACTACTCCGCGATCCTATACGCGTCGAGTCCCCTTATACGACAATCCGATAACTAGCTCCGCGACCTTATATACGTTAAGTATTACTACTACGATTACCGTTCCGCGACCTCGCGTTAAAGCTACCGCTCTACAACCTCGTGTTAAAGCCCTTCCTATTACAATAATAAGCTCCGCTATCTTATATAGAGTTACTTTATAATATCGCGTCGAGTAGGATACTAGCGTTTTAGCTACTTAGTATATTTCTATATAAGTAACGAAGACTTTACCCTTACCGCTTAGCTTCTCGACTTCTACGATAAGAAGAAGCCCGCGTTTTAAACGAAAGCGGACCCTTGTAAGTAAAAGGCTATCGAGCTTATCGCCTAGTTTAGAACGGACCCTTCTTTACTAGCTAAAAAGAGGCTTAGACTCGACTACCCCCTTAAGTAGAATATTAATAGCTATCTAGCGAAGCTTATCTTTAATAAGTACTAGAAGGTTATTTTATAAGTATTTAAGGTATATTAAACTAGTTATAGTAAACTCTTAGAAGTATTTATTAAAAAGATTACTAGCGCTTATATCGTTAAGAAGCTAGTATCTAGACTTTCGATAAAGGAGAGGGAATATACTTTATCCTAGTAGATAGGGGAATATAGTAGACTCCTAGAAACGTTAAGCGGAACTTAACCAGTATAATAGCTTATATTATAAACTATACGACGAACTACGGTACTATTAGTACCGTAATAGTAGGCTAGAGTATTATTTTTTTTTACCTAGCCGGCCGCGGTACTATAGTAGGCCGCCGGCTTAACGTCGTAGCTAACTACCTTTCGACCTATACTCCTAATCGCCCCGTAAACCCGCCGAGAGGATCTACCTTACGTTATATCGCCCGCCCCCTTATTAGGCGGTATTCCCTACTAATATACTAAGGCGGCTTTACCCTTACCGGCGGAGTTAAGTAAGGAGATATTAGAGTTAAGTAAGGACGAAGAGTTAGAAGACGAGCCTATCCCCGCTAAGCCTATAATAAAGCCGTAGTCCGTTAAGCCGTTAACTACCGAGTACCTCCGTACCGATCCCGTAGTAATACTAGCGTTAGGAATATCGGTACCTACGCCGGAGATAGCCGAGATCCGGATAGTAATCGCGAAGCTTACCGCCGATAGCGTTAATTAATAGGCTACTAACGTAAATTTATAGGCTACTAATATAAAATTATAGGCTATTATAAAGACTATCGTAGAGATAGTAAATAAGTTAAAGGATAAGATAGCCGGTAGTTTTTAGACTACGGGGGCTGTTACGGCTATAGGAGCTACCGTAACGGTAGATACCGCTATAACCCTAAGTATTACTATATCCGTTACTCCCGTAGTCGGAGTTACGGTAGCTACGTTATACGATAACTAGAAGATTACTAATATAGTACGCTTCTGGCTTAAGGTTAACGCTAAGATACCCGCTATATATTATATTAGTAAGGAGCTAATCTACTAGGACTACGATATGTAGAAGGAGTACGTCTATACCGAAATCGAGTATACTCCTAATAATAGGTAGTAAAAGGTCGTATCGGATCTTTAGATCCTATTCCGGGAAGATATATTATCCTAGTATACTTAATAGTATAATATAGAAGAAAAGGCTTCTATAAGGCTTTATTAGAGAAATTAGTTCTTAGCGATAGATAAACCTTTCGGCCTCCGGATAGTAAAGGCCGAACTCTAGCTCCGTAAAAATAAGTATATATAGGAAGATAATATAGCCGATAAGAGCGTAAGGCTATATACTTAGGAGTTATTCCGGTATATAAGGGCGATAGGTTATAAGTATAATTAGTAACTACTTATTATACTATATAATAGCTTTTACGAGGGATTATAAATTTAGGCTATAAACCTCTCGAATTTTATTTTTAATAGTATACTCTTATAGTACCTCGAGTAACTCGATATAAAGGCGAGACCTTTAGGCGTAGTTATATATATAGATAGAGGCTGGCTAAATTATACTTTTAGTATTAAGGAGGTTCCTTCTAATAATAGCGATAACGAAGTTAACTAGTATAATAACTAGCGCTAAGGCGAGCGCGGTATTTAAAATTCGTCTTACTTTTAGAATCGCGACTAGTAAGAAGGTTATCGCTAGTTTTCCAAGTACCGTTATAGTAATATACGCGAGGAGAGGTAACTTATATAGTAAGATACTTAATAGGGAGGAAAAGGAGATAGTACTCGAGGTTAGTTCCGAGGAGGATTCCGGAATAACGCTTACGGAGGAACCCGCGGCGGCGGGGATTTCCGTCGAGTAAGCGATAACTACTTCCCTAACCGCGATAATTTCCGAGGTAGATAAAGGGAGCGTTTCCGAAGATTTAAAAGGTAGTAATACTATAGAAATAGTTACCCGGTTTATATAAACGAAATTACTTTATAGGGAGAAGAAGCGGTAGACGAGGAGAAGATCGTACAGATAGAAAGTAAGGGTTAGTATATCGTTAAAGAAGGAGAAGACGATATTTATAATAACGATAAATAAGGCTACTTCCTTTTCCTTCCGAGCGATACCGACGAGGATATATATACTACTTACGAGTACGTATAAACCGACTTCCGCCGACTTAATAATACTATAAGGGAGGATAGTAGCGAGTATAATATTACGGCCGAATCTATCTATAGAGTAGATACTTAGAGTAAGTTAGGCGACTTTATTACCCCTAGAAAGGATACGCCTAGCGAGATAGGCGATTTAGAGTCGGATTTATCTAATAACGAGGTTATAAACTTTATAATACCGTTTAGGGGCTTAAGGCTCGAAAAGGGGTAAGTTATCGAGGTAAATAAAGACCTTAAGGTATCCTTAACCGGAGAGTTTCGTAAAAAAACCTCCTATATAAGGATATTTATTTAACCGGATCTGGATACCGAGGTAATAGGAGTATACTTTAATATAGGTAGCTTTACTAACATTATAAACTTAGAATAGATCTAGAAGTAGGTAGTAAACCCTCGCTTTAAGGATATCCTAGACTACGAGTTAAAGGGCGTCGGCGGTAATAAAGTCGTTAAGTAGGAAGTCGAATTTAACTTCTATATACCCGGAAGAGTTAACGGCGTTAAGGTTAACGGTTACTTCTACGTTCGAGTAAACGTTCTACCTAAACTCGTACTTAAGATACTTATCGGTACGGACTTTATAGATAAGTACGGTATTAATATTAGTATTCGTAGCCGTAAGGTAACCTTTATATTAATCTTTAATATAAAGGTACCGATTAAGCTTAAGCGTAACCTATAGAAGGTTATTAACCGTAAGGTTACTACGAAGGATTTTGTAAAAGTAAACCCTTACGAGTTAACTATAATCTATATTAACTATATCCCTTTACTACGACCCTTAAATATAACTAGGGGTAATTAGCCCTTTTACTTCTTATCGTAGTATTCCGTAGCCCTCGACGTTATAATAAACTACGATATATCTAATATTATAGTTATAAGGAACGATATAGATAAAGCCTTATATATCGAGAAGGGTAAGCGTATCGGCTATATTAAGTTATATATAGACCTCGACTACGGCTTCGTAATTAAAGGCTTTAATGTAAATATAGATATTAGAGAGGAGTTTTAATAACCCTAGCTACCGGAGGAGTTCGCCTTCTAGCTAAAGTATTATAACGAGGAGGTATTTAACGTTATCGTTACGAGAATACGGGAGCTTAAGGAAGCTATCGAGGAAAGAGAGGGTATCTTGTTAAAGGAAGTAAAGGTAATCGACCTTAATAGTTTTAAGTTAAACTTCCGAATATCGTTATATAAGGTCGAAAAGCCTGTAGACTTACCCTTTACTATATTAAAGGAAGGGGTTTACGTATATAACGAGGACTTTATCTTCGTTAAGTAAGTCCGAGTAATAATCGATAAGTTCGATATCTTCCGGAATAAAGGAATTATCCCTATACTAGTCGACTAGATAATATATATTAACCTAGTCGACGGCTAGTAGGTATAGATTAAGTTAACGCGCCTATACCTAATAGGCTATAAGGATCGCGAATTCCTCGACGCCTATAACGATAAGCTATAGGTAAAGGGTAAATAGGCTTTTATAAATTAGTTAACTCCGCTTACCTACCCTACCTTTATCGTCTAGAGAAAGGTAGAACCGAAGCCTAAAGGCTAAGTCGTTATCGACTTACGACTCCTAAATAAGGTTATCGTACTTAATATATATCTTCTCCCTAATTAGGACGATATTATTAACGCTATATAAGGAAAGTATATCTTTACTATCCTTAACGCTTCGGGCTTCTTCTACTAACTACCTATCTACCTCGACTACCGCGACCGTATAGTCGTCGTGTCATGGTTCACGGGGCTGACCTCCGGGCGCGGAGCAGAGCTGCGGGCGGAGCTGACATGCGGGCGCGGAGCAGAGCTGCGAGCACGCAGTGACTACGATATGACGACGGTTCAGTGGCGACACGTAGCCTATAGGATAGTGGCGCCTCAGCGGCCGTGTCAAGGAATCTTGCTCCTGCAAGGTTCAATCAATGCAACACCATTGATGTATCTTTTCAGCATCGTGAAGCTGTCGCAGCGATCCATCTTCCTTGATCTTGAACCCCTTTACACGTCGTTAGCGAGAAGGGTCTCGAGAGGTTTAATATAGTTCTTATAGGCTTTAAGAACTCGCTCGTATTTACCTAACGGTATATAAACCGCTACTTTAAGGACTACCGCGACCTCGTATAAGCCTATATAGATAATATTATTATCTTCTCGGATAGTAAGGACGATTATATCGCCTACTTTGAAAAAGTACTTAATATTTTTACGAAGAATTAAGTTTATATTAATACTAAGAAGTCTTTTATAGGCTACCCGGCGGTATAACTCCTTAGGTATATCGTTAACGGAAAGGGTATCCTTAAGACTAATGATAAGATCTCCGGATTTAAGAAGATTAAGTTTCTAAATATTTTAAATAATCTAAAGATCTATCTAGGGATAGTAAGATAGCTAAGACGAGGTATTATATAGTATAATATAAAAGTAAGCTTATTGTAGAAGAGGAAGAATTAACTTCTTATAGAAAGGCGTAAGTCCGGTAAGATCGTTAACGGCTTAATAAAATACGCCCGGAAGAGCTATACCTTAAAAATAAAGTTTATACTAACCCCGGTTAAGTTCGAGTCCTTCCGTTTACTTTAGGAGTACCTAACTAAGTAGTTTACGCTATACTACTACTAACGTTATAAGCCGCTCTTCTTTAAGATCGACGCCTGTAAGGAGGTTTATAGCCTCTTCGTCTTTTAGTTTAAAGGGGAATAGGACGGCGTTTCTATCTTAGGGAAAGATATCCCTTATAGGGATATCTTTCCCGTAAGTTTCCTTTCGAGAGCTACGATAAATACGGAGAAGACCTACGGGTCGATAAAGGAAGAGATTACTTCGGCGGTCTAGGCGGTTAGGAAGCTAAGGAAGATAGTATAATCTAATATATACCCCCTTAATATTCTTACTAATTATATACCTACTAAGGGTATCGTTAAATATATATCCCTTAAGACTATAAACCTCGCGAAAGCTAACTTAAAGCATACGAACGCTGTAAATTAAATATCGTAGTTCGATATTAATATCTTTTATATCCCTAGTACCCTAAACGTAGTCCCCGACGCTTTATCGAGGTTCCTTACGTTCGAGTAAGACGACCTAGTCGTTTAAGGCCTAAAGACGAGTAAGCTTAATAATATTTAGTCTTATTTCGTAGGAGAGGGTATATAATACTGGAATATAGGTAATAACGAGCTAATCTTAGTAGAACTAGAGATAGTTAAGCCGATTATATCTCCCGAGTTTAAGGAAAGGGTTATCGCCGGATACCTATACGACCTCCGTTACGGCTGTATTATTAGGGTTTTTAAAGAAAAAGAAGAGCTTATAGTTAAGTTCGATAACTAGGCGGTATAATAAAGTAAAACTAAGGCTAAGAGGATATATAAGCCTAAGGATACTAAAGAAATACCTCTTTAGCGGTATCTAAGGCTCGTAGTCGGACCCTTCGAGTAAAAGGAGGATCTTCTCTTCTATATCGATAGTAACGGTATTAGACGCTTATATATCCCGATATTATATACGTATAAGATCCTCCGCCTAGCTTATAACGAGATATATTACTTCGGGGTTTAGAAGATATTAACTACGCTTGATAGCGTATACTTTTATTAGAAGACTTAAAGGGTATGTAAGTATACGTAGTACTACCTAGCGTATAAGGCGAACTAGACCGATAGGAGCCTCTTCTTAAGGGAACTTAACCCTATCCGAGCGTACCCTTAATTATACTATACTATTACTATAGACTTTATCGGTAGTCTACCTAAAGTCCTATCCGTAGCTACGATATAGTAGGTAAAGGGATATATAATTTTCGATATAATATATACCGTAACGTATAAGTTTAGTAAGAAGGTCTTACTACTCGCCGGCTACTCGACTTATACTATTATAGAATAAGTAAAAGTACTTATCCGTATATTGTATATATATAACTAGGGTATCCCGGTATATATTATTAGCGATAGGGATCCTAAGTTCGTATTAGTAATCTAGAGAGAGATCTTTACTATCCTAGTAGTCTATCTTCTCTTTTCGATAGTATACTATATATAAATAGATAACTAGTTAGAAAGGACGAACTAGATAGTAGAGATCTACCTTAAGTACTATACTTATAGTAACCCCGATATCGACTAGGTAAAGGTATTTTTTACTATTTAGTATAACGTTAATAATTTATTTACCGTAACTATCGGCCGATTCCCGAATAAGCTAGTACTTAACTTTAAACTATAATCGATCGTTAACCTATTAGCTAAAAGCTAGGGGAAGTAGGTTACCGACGAGACTTTTAAGGCTTTATAGGGATAATACTAATAAGAAGCGGTAGAACTTATAAATATCGTTAACGCCCTTTCTAAGATACGTTACGATAATCGTTATACCCTAGTAAAGTTCGAGGTCGGGAAGGAGGTATATTTATACCTTAGGAAAAGGTATAACCTCCCCGGGGAACGGAATAGGAAGTTATCGCCGTAATATACTAGATTATTTAAGATTATAGAGAAGATAGGTAAGCTAGCTTATAAATTTAACTTTCCCTTGTTATAGAAGATTTATCCGGTAGTCTTTATAACTTACCTTTAACGACTAACTTAGGGCGCCGACTCCTTTAGTAGGGAGGCTTTACGTCTAGGGCTAGTAAAGGTCGTCGGCTAGGATAAGTTCGAGATCGAAAGGATTATTAACTACCGTATTAATTAAAGGGGAGAGTTACCTATAGTTAAGTTCCTTATCTACTAAAAGGGCTAGGAAGAGAAGTATAATAATTAGGAGTTATATTAGGAGTTTTTAGCTAACGTAAGGGAGTTAGTAGAAAAGTATAAGGCGAGATATCCTATCGATTTTAAGGCGTTAATTAAGGAGAGAAGGTAGAAGAAGGAGGAGAAGAAGGCGCGGAAGCTATAAAGAGTAACGCGCTAGAGAAGGTAAGGGTTATAAGGCCTAGGGAGACCTTTTAATAAGGTTATAATTTCCTTTATTAGTTTCCTTTTACGTTTTATCCCCTTACTACCCCCTCGCGAAAAGCGTTCTAATGTAACAGCCGTAATACCGTAGAGAAGCCTAAATCCGTTATTATATCCTTTCCTTTCCCTATTACCCTTGTAGACGATAGAGATACCGGCTATAATATCGCTTTAAGAAAGTTCCCTTTATCTATACTACGATTTCCTTTCTTTTATAGTATTTAATTTACCTATTTTACGCCTTAGTAGTCGGAGGAACTACGATATCTAGTTATTAGTCTTATTTATAATAAGCGTTAGCTTAAAATTACTTCCTTCCTTATACTAAAACCTTTACCTACTAAAATATTAACCCTTCTCCTATATTAAAACTACTATACCTTTACTACCCCGTACCTATATAAAGTACTTTATATTTTATCTTTAAGTTTATCTAACGTACGCCTTAATTATAAACCTTCCCTTTTCCTATACCTACCTACGATTTTTCGCGCGCGTTATTATACCTCCTACGCTTAGTAAGGAGTAGAGAGACGTAGCGCTAGCCGAGGCTTATAAGTATATCGCTAATATAAACGCGAACTTAGAGACGACTATAAATAAGGGTTAGATTCCTACTAAGGAGGGGTTATATATTTAGTAGTAGTTCGTAATCGATTAATTTTTTAAGGAGGCCTAAGAGAAGCTAATCGATACCGACGCTGATAAGAGCGAGGCCGAGAACGATAAGGCTACTAGTAATATTAAGCGCGGCGATAAAGAGTTTTTTAAGACTAAGCTTACCGAGACTAAGAGCGAACCTACCTTAAAGCCGTTAAATACCGAGCCGATAGATCGCGAGTACTTTAATAAATTTAAGCTATGTAATAAGCTCCCTATCGTATCCTTTATCGATAGGCGTATTATCTTTATTACCGAAAAGATAATTAAAGCTAAGTAGAAGAAGGCCGAGGAGATAATATATAACGAAGGAAGGGTTAAGTATAAAGGAATATTCTTCGTATTTCCCTTATATATTACGATAATCCTCGAACTTAAGTTAAACGCTATATATAGGAAGGACGCCTATAATAAGGCTATTTACGTTATTAATAATAACTATAAGAAGTCGGTAGGAGGAAATAAGTACCTTTACTATATTACGAAGGCTAACCCTAACCTTATCTATAAAACCGCCCTATATACCGAGCTAATTAGGTATAAGATACCCTATTATAAGTTAAGGCTTATTATCTCCGTTAATTAAGCCGGTAAGTATAAGGATACTATCCTATACTCGGTCTACCCCGGTACTATAATCGATCTCGACTTTAAGGAGGCTGTAAACCTCGATAAGTATATTCCCCTTACCTTTTAGCTTAATAAGCCTATAAGTATTAATTTTAAATCGGAGGCCGGATTTATTTTAGTCGAAGAGAGGATAGTCTACTAGCCTTACGGTAAAGTAAAGAAGTCCGCCGTCTTCCCTATCGGTATCGCTTATAAAACCGATAACCTTAATAAGGAAGGTAAGCCGATTATATATATAGGCTTCGTTACGAGAGTAGCGAATAAAAGAAAGATAAACGAAACTACCTTTATAGATATTCGCCCTATTACTTTCTATATTAAGACGGCTAATATAAAGGCCTTATAGCTCCCCGCCTACGCGAATCTAAAGAAGGGGACTAGCTATATACTCCGCGCTAACGACGAGATTATCTAAGATACTATCTTCGACGACGAGTATATCGTCGACTTAGTCCTTAAGGCTAGAGCCTAGTTAAGGCTTTATAAGATCTACGACGATAAGGAGGATATAGTAAACCTAGATAAGGAGGACAACTTTATTAAACGTTATAATAAGGTAAAGAGAAGATAGTATAAGGAGGAGGTTATCCTTACTTTCGAGAACGACTTACCTTTTCCGCCTTAGGGCGACGAGATATTTAATATAAAGGTACCCGAACTTACGGACGAGTCCTACCTCGACGGAGCCGAGGGTATCGATAAGGTTAGCGACTATAGTAATAAGGAGCCTTTAGGTTTAGATAAGGATATATCCGTAAGGGTTAACCTTAATTAAGCTTTTAATATCTATAACTTTCTTTACGATAATATTAAACCCGTATCGTCCTAGCTAAAGTTTACTAAGGAGAGCCTTTACCTTAGCTTAGTCTAAAAGAAGAAGGTAATACCTATTAAGCCCGCTACTAAATTAGCGCCTGTTAGGGCGGACCCTATAGAAGTCGGTTGTAAGGAGTACGGCGAGGCTTAGCCCGATATAATATAGTACCGTATTAGAAAGAAGAACGAAAGTATTACGATAAATAAGGCGATTAAACGCGTAGTAAGGAGTATCGACGATAAGGATCTCCTTTATACTACGACGCTCGATATCTAAGAGATCTTTTATAAGTAGATCGCCTTATAAAGTTCTAACGAATCGTATACGAATAATAATTTTATCTGTAATATAACTAAGTAGACTAATAAGGCGTAGAAGGCTTTTAAGAACGGTAAGGATTTCGAACTACTCTACCCTAAATTATTTTACCTCGCTATCCGCTATTATAACCCCTTACCTACCGCGGGGATAAACGAAACCTTAAGTAGGATAATACTCGATATATATAAAGGGGATCTTCTATAAAATAAGGCTATACCGAAGCCTAGTATATACAAAGGTACCCTTATAGCCTAAAAGCCTACTAAGGAGAGTTTTCTTAAGCTTACTAAGGAGAACCCTCTTAATACTACCTTTAAGGGTACCCTTACCGCTATTACTACCTAAGTAGAGAAGGCGAATAAAGGTATTATAAATAAGCTTAAGTAAAGGTAGGACGATTTAGAAAAGAAGCTAGGCGGCGTCGTAAGCCTTTATAACAAGCTAGCTAAGGCTAATAAATAGCTCGATAGGGAGTTCTCTAAGTTTATTACTAAGACTATTAAAAGCTTTAATATTATAAGGGAGGTTATAAAAAAGGAGGCTATACTATAGGAGACCGTCGACTCCTTAACTATTAAGGTAACGAGTTTCTAAAAGGCTAATAAGGCTTAGGCGGATACTCTCGCTACGCTCTAGAAAAAGAGTAAGATTATATCGGGTACTATTAACTTACTCGTAGCTTAAGTTAAGGACCTTAGGGAGACTACCGTTAAGAAAATTCCTCCCCTTAAAGCTAAGGCCCTTAGCTTATAAACTATTATTACTCCTACTAGGTAGACTACTTTCGGTAGTACCGCCTGTATAACGAGAAGTATTATAAAGCCCGTAGGTAAGGATAAAAATAAGCGTAAGGGTAAGGATAACGGAGAGGAGGATATAGTTATAAAGAAGCGTAAGTAGAACGACTTCGAGCCTTTCTAAGGAAGAGGGAAAGGGAACGTTTACGTAGAAGGGCTAGTTTTTTCCTTTTTTATATATATAGTTACGCGCTATATTCCTTTTTTCTGTTAGTATTACTGTAATATATCCTCGAGGATAAGGATCTTTTTCCTCGGCCCCGGGGAGATATTATATTAAGTATACCTTAGCTAGTATAGGTACTCGTAATACAAAGGAGAGCCCTCTCCCTGTACGTAAGGGTTACTATAATACCTTTAGCGGTAGTATTTAGTAGTAGAGATCCCTCTCCTCTAGTATTAATTAAGAAGTTACTTATTAACTAGTGCCTGTAGTATAGTACTACTCGCGTGCTTTATACTCTAGGTAGTTTACTTTCCCTACGTAATCGTTTACCTGCCTAAGTACTGGAATATACTCTAATAGTAAGTATTAGAATACCTAGTAACCGGGGCCTTATACGAGCTTAGATTAACTATTTTATAAAAATAACCTAAGCCGAAGCCCGTTACTATAAGTTAAACTTTATATTAAAGCGATAGGAAACTTATACTAATTAGTAATAGAAGAAGATATATAGGAATATTAACCCGGCGACCCATTTAAGCTAAACTTTAGCTAACGTAGCCGAGCTATATAAATACCTCCCTTATACCTACGCCGGCTACTTTATAGTAAGGCTACCCTACCTTAAAAAGAAGAAGGATACGCTTAGTTATATTAGTTACGGTAGTAGAAAGAAAACTTATATCTCCCTCCTTATACGCCTTTAGCCTATATATATTACTTAGGAGGCGGCCGGCGGGGTTAATAGGCTTATAAATATATAGGCTACGCTTTTAGCCTATATTAAGAACGACGTTAATATATTCTCGCGGTTAAATAGCTTAATAAAGGCTAGCTTCCTTACCTTATAAATCTCCCCGCCTTAATACTATTACGATAATTACTAAGTAACCTTACTAAAATACTTAATAGTATAATCGCTATAGTTACTAGAAAGGAATTCGATAATAGCCTTTAAATAGCCGATCGTAATTAGTCTACCGGATACCCTTATATATATAATACTCCCGTTACTAGTCCTACCGCCGGTCCTACCGCTAATCCTACTACTACTTCTACCGCTACTCCTACTACTACCGCTCCTACTACTACTCTTACCGATAATAATACTAAGGCCGCCCGGCGAACTATTATTATAAAACTAGCTAATTTTACTAGTACTTTTTAAAATATAATTAAAACCCAGCTAGTAATACTCGAAAAAGGGAAGGCGGTAGCGGTACTAAAGGGGGAGGCGGTATTAAAGGAGTAGGGAGAGGAGGATAATACCGCGACTACCCGGGTATCTACTATTATCGCCGAACTAGCTAATTCCCTTAGTTATTTTATATAGGAAGAGTAGGTAACGGCGGCCGTAATACGCCGGGTAGTCGTAAAGATAAAAAGGGGGGAGTAAGGGGGAAGGAGGGGTAGGGAAGGAGGAGGATATAGATAGTCTAGGCTATCGTCTCCTATTATATACCCCCCCTTACCTAAGGGGTAATAATCCTTATATTATTACCTTTTACGCCCTTTTCTGTAACCTTTTTCTTACTTTTTAAGTATAAGGATATTATCTATAAATATTATAAGGCTTATATTAGGGAGAAGGGCTTTATAATATAGATACGATTTATTAATATTCGTATATAGAAGAAGCTTAAGAAAGTAAAGCTAATAAGAGGTAGTTAAGTTCGATATACCGATATACCTACCTAGAAGATAATATAATCCCGGGGCCTTAGGCGAAAGTATTAAGGGTACTCCTATCCCTATCCCTTTACCTATTTATAATTTTAATTATAATTTCTCTTAGTCTTAGACTTATATTTATAGTATTTAATATTTAAAATTATATAGTATACTATAGCTAGTTAGGCCGAAGTATATAGGCTAGCCCGCTAGGAATTACCCTATTATAAGATAACGAAAACCGGGGTAGCTAGACCTAATAATCGCCGTAATACGATAAGATAAGGACTAATAAACTTATTATTTATCTAAATAATACTACTAAGTATAATATCCGCTTATCGTCTACTTCTTCTCGTAAGTTTATCTATAATTACCTACCCTCGACCTTAAAGTTTAAATACTATATCTCCTTACTTATTTATAAATCTATTTATAGTTACCTACCCTAACTCCGAGGTCTAAAGGGAACTATCCCTTTACTAAGCTTAATCGTAAGTCGTTATCTCGCCTTCTAAGATAGGCTTCTAATAACTTAATTAATTTTATAAAGTAAAGGGTAGCTTACTTAGACCTTATATATCTCCTAGGTCTCCTCGGTCGGTAAAGAGCCTACTATCTAGTTTAAGAGGTTTATTAACTTACTAAATTTATACCGAGAGATAGGCGCCGGAAGTAGCGCCGGAATAGGTAACGCCGACTAGGTAAAGATAATATAACGAGATATTAACCCCTCGAAAGCCGGGTATTCTTATAAATACTTTTATAAGTACTTTTATAGGTACTTTTATAAAACCCGACAATAAAGTACAGGGTAAGGTAATACCGATAAGGTTAAGGTTACGTAGTTCGAATAAACTTACTAAACTTAGTAAAGGTAGTAATATTCTTTTACCGGTTTAGGGGTATACTCCTATACTTAAGGGGTCTCTTATATAAAAGGTTATTACTTTTAACGCTAGTACCTAAAGGAGGGGAAGTATATTTTATTATTAGGTTTAGCTTTCGCGCGGCGGGGCTTTATTATCTCGGGGTAGATATAATAAAAGGAGTTATACCTAAACCCTAGAGAGATATTAGCGATATAGTATATCTAGGATAAGTAGTAGATATATACTAACTATATTTTATTAAGTATATTCTTTAGGTATTTATATTTAAGGAAATAAAGACTAAGTTAACTAGCTAAAAAGTATCGGCTTATTTAAATTTTAATAGAGGCGTCTTAGCTATTAGATAGGTTATTAAATAAGCTATTAGATAGGCTAATAGACGAAAGTTAGTTCGGGTAGCTAAGGGACGAATTTCGGCTTAACTTAATAAGCGCGTCTTAACTAATAGATAGGCTAATAAATAAAAGCCGGCTTAGGTAGCTAAGGGACGAATTTCGGCTTAACTTAATAAATATATCTTAATTAATAAATAGGCTAGTAGATAAAAGCCGGCTAAGCTAAACCTTAGCTAAAGGGTATTAAATCGTCCGTAGCTTAATAGGAGCGTTTTACTTAATAGGTAGGCTAACCGACGAACGGCTTTAATAGTTAAAAGGCAAATATCGGCTAGGCTAAGAAAGTCGGCTCGGCTTAATAAGTACGTCTTACTTAATAAGTAGGCTAGTAGACGAACGGCTTTAGTAGCTAAGGGGCGAATATCGGCTAGGTTAAGAAAGTTAGCTCGGCTTAATAAGTATATCTTACTTAATAAGTAGGCTAGTGGACGAATAGCTTTAATAGCTAGGGGGCGAATATTAGCTAGGTTAAGAAAGTCGGCTTAATTTAATAGGCGCGTCTTACTTAATAATTAGGCTAGTATATAAACGTTAGCTTAGGTTATTAAGTAACGAATAGCTTAAGTTAGTAAGTAAGGTTCGTTATAAAAGGCGTACTTAAAAATAGTCCTAGAAAAGTAGGAATAAGTCCGCTATACTTAAAGCTCTTAAGGATAACGGTATAGATATCTACCTTAGTACTTTATAGTCCGTTTAACCTTATCCCTACTACTATAAATACTATAGTATTCTTATTCTACTAGATAAAGTAGATTATAAACGGTTAGATACTATATTAAAGCGGTCTATTAACCTTTATATCGTATATAAACCGAACGGCGATATAGTTATACTTATATACCTTATCTATACCGGGGGTTAGGTAAACGGTAATCTCGCGTTAATAGTAGTTACTAAATAGCGATTTTAACTCCCGCTTCTAAAGGTTAATATATTTAGTAAAGGAGGGCGGAATACCTAAAGATAAGTCCTCGTTATTAAATATTATAATTTCTATACTAGTTATAGATATAAGTAACGCTTAATATTAACGGGCGGGTAGCGAAGGTACTTTATACTTACTTAGTATTACGATATACTTAGGGTTAGCCTAGTATCCTAGGGATCGGATATCTTTATATTAATATCCTTTATTTCTACCCTAATAGCTTAAGTATCGATTCTCTACCCTTTTATTAGGTATAGCGAATAAGGCTTATTAGTTAAGATCGTTATAATCGTAACTAATAAAACAAGGCTTCGAACTAGGCTAGGGTCGTAAAGGGGAATATTAATAACTACCCGGCGGTTTATTATACTAAGTATAACTATTATACTAACTTAATAACTAATACGAGCTATAAAGCGTTTTAAAGAATACCGATATATAAAGCTAATCGCCGGTAGTAAAATATATAGTAAGACTTTCCGATATCTATTTAACCTAAAGCGATACTTATTAATACGGTACTAAACAGCCTAAGATAGGGATAAGGTTTAGAATATATTTATATTTTCGTATTACTAGTAATACGTTAAGCCTTTTACTCTCCTTAGGCCGGCCCCCTTACCTCCGGTTATCGGGCTTACCCCGAGTCCTATACTTATCGAAGTACCGGCTTTACCTCCGGTTAGGTTTAACGTACCCTTCGCTAACTAGTACCCCTTCGCCGGCTAGGTCGTTAATAACGCCGGCGATACGAACTTTACCGGGTCCTTAACGAAGAAACGGGGGAGGAAGTTTAATAATAATAACGCTCGATAGTATAAGGGTAGGGGTATTTATAATATATTAATACCGAGGTATTATACGAAGTAGTTAAAGGATTAACTATAGTAACGAGCGTTAGAGTAGTTATCGGTAGAGGGAAAAGAGCGCCTCGACCGGTATATAGCGATTATTATAATATCGTAGGGCGTAAAGCCGATATATTATAGTATATATATAATTATACCGGCGAGCTAGTAGTATTTATAGCCTATCCGGCTACTTAAGTTAGTAACGGAACTATTATATCCGAAAAGTAGAAAGGTAAGAATAGTAAGAATAGTTACCCGTTAGTATATCCTATTAGTTATATTATATTAATAATATTCCTAGTTATATAAGGATAGTAATTATATTACTATAATAGTATATTCGATTACGTAGTTCGGAATATAGTCCTAAAGTAGTATCGAGCTCGATAACTTCCTCGAGTACGGCCCTTTCGACCGGATAAACGGCTCCTACCTTTACTATTATAATCTCTATATTAATCCGAACTATATCGTATACGAGCCGGGTTATATAAACTAGGACTATATATATTATTATAATCTAACGCTAGTATTAAGACGAGATCGCGTTAAAGTACTACCTAAATATATTAAGTACTCGCCGCCTTATATACTTTAAGTTAGTTATATTTCGCGCTTTTAGGAAGGTAAGGATTAACTAACCGATATTAATATATAGTATTTTTAATATATAAGCGTTTACTAATCTAGATATATATACTCGAGTAAGCGATAAGGCGCCTATACCCCTCGCTACTACGCCGTCCGCATTAGTACGCGTTTCCGACCTTTAAGAGCTCCCTCCCCCTTAGTTTCTATATATCGGCGGTTAATTTCGATCCGTAAAAGGCGGCGGATAGTAGGGCGAAAGGGCCGGTCCTAAAGCTAAAGCTACGCTATACCTTTTACCCTAACGTTAAAGCGTTTATAAGGGTTATCGCGTTTTAGTCGTATCTTATATATAAGTATACGGATATCGATAATAGCCTACATTTAGCGGAGGCGTAGTAAGGCGTAGTAATATAAAAAGATTATAGGATATTAATTAAAAGTATATTAGTAAAGATATATTAGCTACTCGATCCGGAGTAAACTTAGGTAGGTATTATTAAGTAGGATTTAAAGTAAATATATTAAAGTAAAAAAAGGGGTAAATATAGCCTATATATAGCGGGGCTTTACTCGGTCGGATCGGGGCTAAGGGTAGATAGGGAATCGGGGATAGGTTAGATAAAAAGGGTTTCTAGGTTATAGTACGATAAATAATTAAACCGGGAGGCCTATAAGTATTAACTCTTATAATAGTACTTAGATAACTAGTTATTTTATTACGAAAACTTAAGGAAGGTTTATATTATATTCTAGTAGATAAACCTAGTTACGTAGTACCTAGTCCCGAGGCCCTAGGTATAAATTAATATTTACTTTTTTAAAACTACGCTATACTATAACCTTTAATAACCTCCGATAATATCTAACGATCTCCTTAGACTATTATATACTACCTATACTCGACTATATCGATTTTAGCTATTTCTATACCTTTTCGAATTAATATTCGTTCCTTCGTTCCGGCCGGTCCTTATCCTAGAACTATAAACTCCTTACTTATCGCCGACTTTATTACTACGCCGACTACTACCCTTTATTATTAACCTTATCCTTATCGGCGTCCGTATAGTCTTTCAAACTCTCGCCTATCTACGATTATAAAACCTTTCGCCTATATATCCTATTAACCTCGGTATTCGGCCTTTAAAGGTTAAGGTTCTAACCAACTAGGCGCGCCGAAAATTACCTAAGTCCTTTATAAGTAAATCTCTACTAACCGCCGATAAGGTCTAACCGCCGTTAAGGATACCTTCCTTTCTCTCCTAAATAATAAAAAAGCGAAGAAGGTATACCCTTAAGATTTACTACCCCTTAATATTTAGCGATTTTAATCTACGCTATCTAATACCCCTTTTATCTTACTTAATCTTATAGACTTAGTTAACCTTTTTCCTCCGCCTAAATCTCTTCCTTCTTTCCTAAAATAATAAAAAAATAAGAAACCGTAATCTAATACCCGGCGCCTTCCCCGGAGTTTAATAAGAAGAAAAAAATACGAGCCGTATTCCCGAGAGCTAACGCTTTTTTAAGAGTTTAAGATATAAGAAGCTATATAACTAAAAGCCGGCGCCCTCCTTAGGGTTTAATATATAAGAAGCCGTACCCTTAAGAGCCGGTGTCCTCTAAGAGTTAAGAACTAAGAAGCCGTACTCCTAAGAGCCGGCGCCTTATAAAGGTTAGAGTTTAGCCTATAGTAAATTATATACTTATATAACTAACCGTAAGGTTATTACTATTAACTATATATAGGCTTATAAGGCTTATCTTATCTCTTACGCTTAGTATTTTTATTACTTTAATAACCTTACCTATACTACTTATAATCCGATTCGGATATCTTCTCGGTTTTATCGATACTAGACTTATCGTTAATAACGTATATCTTCCGAACTAGGAATCTCTTTAGTAATATTAATATTATTAATAGCCCCTCCTTATACCTAAGACCCCTTAAATCCCTTAAATCCCTTAGTCGATATTTCTTATTAAAGTTTACGGCCTATAAGGTCGTCCTAAATTATTTATCGGACTAGCTCCTCCTATATTAGAAGGATCTTATATAGCCTAGCCTATATCTTTATTAAGGATATACTAGCTAGTTTCTAAACCTTTCGAAATAAATAGTCGTTTATTAATAGTCCGAACTCCTAAAGGGCTAACCTCGCTATTAAGGCTCCGTATTTAAAAGGTATAATAGTATCGATCTTATATATAGTATAAAAAGCGATAAGCTTATCCTTCTTATTATTCGGTATCCTAGTCGTATAGGGGAAGAAAGTTATCTAATATAATAACTTTAATACGGGTTTATTATCTAATACCGGTTAGTTAATTATAAGTATAATATAATAAGTCGCCGGACTTTTACTAAGTAAATTATATAGTATATATCGCTTAGGTATATTTAATAAGTTAACGTTTAACGAACCGTTTAATAAGTATACCGTAATACCCGAGCTTAACGCCTACCTTCTTATATAAGTTATCGATTAATATTTAAGTTATATTAGTAATTTCTTAAAAAAACGGGTCGTCTAATAGTAGTTTAAGCTTCTAAAGAGTAAGCTTCGCTATTAATATACTATAGGAAAACGGCCGGATAATACTAATATTACGGCTTTCGTAAAGGTCGATAAGCTTATTTTAATAATACTCGGTTATCCCGATAGTATAGGGAAAGAAAAAGATTTAACCGGATAGGATCGTTAATATTATTATAGGAGGTAGGAGATGAATAAATAGGAGGACTAGAAAGTAAAGTATAAAAAAGGTATAGGCTTATAAATATAAAACGGAGTAAGTTAATATATCTAAAGGTAGTTTTCTAGCTTATTAGTTACTATAGGATACCTTTTCGCGCTTTATAAAGGGGTTATAAGGGAAATTATCGATAATATATTAAATAAGTTATAAGGTATTAAGTATCTTAGATTACCTAGACTATTATCGGCTAGTATTTAGAAATATCGTTATTTATTAACTAGAAATAAACTTACTTTATCCGCCTACTATTATAACTAAATCCGACGAAATATAATTACCGGATAACTACTAATATCTTCTAAACGGTTATATTACTAAAGATAAACGCTAGGATTTTATCCCTTAATAACGGTAGATAGAATAATCCTAATATATATCCTTATCTCGAAGACGTACGATTACGCCTTAGTAAGAGCGGATAGATAATCTTACCGCTAGGTAGTAAACGGGATAATACCTCTTCTCTTGTAAAAGATACCCCTTTACCTTCTCGCGAGAACCTATAGGACTTATTACTTAACAGTAACTAGATTAATTTAAATATTTCCTTACTTCTTTTAACTACCTAAAATACCGGCGTCGCTCTCGTTAGCTTTATATATTTACCCCTAACTATTTATATATAAATAAACGGAAGATAAGGTTCCTAGTTTAATAGGGAAAGACTTATAATTATTTATTATATATATCTAGATCTAGATAGTAAGGCTAGCTAAAAGCTTTTCTAAGCCCGCTTCCCTAGCCTTAGTACGGTTAAGATACTCTATCTAAGTATATAAGAGGTATACCGCTTTTATATAGATCGCGTCTTCGGTAATTATAACTTTTAAACCTTAGACTATATCTTAGATATACTATTTAAAGTAGTAGCGTACGGTATTAACGTATACGTAGTCCTATACGGCTATAAAGGTTTTATAGTAACGGATACTATAAACTAACTCGTTATATACGCCGTTAGTTACTTCGGGAGTACTTAGTATTTACTTAGATATATAGTCGGCGAATATACCCCCGGCTAACTTATCGACTTAGCTATTCTATATAATCTTATCCTTACCTACCGGAGGCCTAGATAATTTAACCGTCTATAGGACCGCTAGCTTTAGTCCTCGGATATTATATTAATCTTAGCTAGTTTATATAGACGCTTACCCGTATAGAAATAGGAAGATAAACCGCGGTAGTTATATATTACTATTAATATCCGACTAGGAGGCTAAGGGGGGCGCGTTATACTTGTTAATCTAATAAAGGAGAAGGATAAGAGGGATATCCTAGATAGCTATAATACCGGCTAGATTAATAACTTATTACTTACGAGTAAAATAGTACTATAAGGGATTAGATAGTAGCCGACGTCGTATATCTTATTTAACAGTATACCCCTAGCCTTCCTTTTTAACCGGTTATTTATTATCCTTCTACTTATAGTAGTTAGTCCGTTAAAGGTAAACCGTCTAGGTACCTAGGCCTCTTTATAGTTTACGGACTATATTAGCAGGCGACTTACCTAGTACGTCCGAGACTTAGAGTTATATACCTTAGTTATATCGTTTTATTTAGATATTAAACTCCTACCTACTAAATACTCGCTCTCCTAGCCCGCTCTTTAAACCGTTACTCCTAAAGCTTCCCTTCGTCCTTTATTAATTACCTCGCTCTAGCCCGGCTACGGTTACGCTGTAATTTTATATACTTAAGTTTGTTAACTCTTACTCGGACGTTCTCTCTCCTAGGCTATCGAACCCTTAACTAGGCCTTACTACGCTTACTCTCCTAAGTCCTCCGTTACTCTAGCTTATAAAAGCTTCCCTAAGTCCTCCGTTACTCTAGCTTATAAAAGTCTCCCGGGTCCTCCGTTAATTACCTCGCCTTAGCCCGGCTATAGTTAAGCTATAATTCTATATATTTATATCCGTTAACTTTTATATAGGCGTTTACTTTCCTAGGCTATCGAACCCCTAATTAAGCCCTACTACGCCTACTCTTCTAAGTCCTCCGTTACTCTAGCTTATAAAAGCTCCCCTAAGTCCTTTATTACTCTAGCTTATAAAAGCTCCTAAGTCCTCCGTTACTCTAGCTTTTAAAAGTCCCCCGGGTCCTCCGTTAATTACCTTACCCTAGCCTAGCTACGGTTATACCGTTATTTTATATACTTAGGTTTATTAACTCTTTCTCGCTAACGCTCCCCTAAGCCTTAATTAAACCCTCGCTCTTTTATTTATTAAACCCCTTATCGCTAAACGCTACTCTCTTAGGCCCTTATTAAACCCTTACTCTTTCGTCTATTAAACTCCCTTTCCGCTTACTCTCCTCGGTTATCTATTAACCCCTTCGCTAAACCTACTATAGTTACGACGTTATTCTATATACTTCGCTCTAATACCTATACGGTCCTTACCCGAGGGATCGCCTAAGCCCTTTCTACTAGGTTATAGTTATATTACTTTACTTCTACCGGACTCCTCCTTAGGTATTTAACTTTCCTACCCTTCTCCTCGGATAAGTTATCTAATATACCTACTACGCCGCCTTTATCGCCGCTACTAAAAACTTAGTATCTAGCTAACTTAAACTTATATTAAGTACTTAGCTCGTTTCCTCTTAACTATCTCTTCCCCTTAGTCGTCTCTTCCTATATAAGATCTATATTACTACCTCTAAGCCTCGGATAAGTAACCTAACCTAATACCTACTACGCCGCTATTATTACCGTTATCTTTACTAAGTATTTAAATCGTCCTTAAGTCTTAGTAATAACTAAGTCCGTAACGGGATATATACTACGTTATAAACCCCGTTAATAATAGTTTTATAAACCCTACCGACGATATTTTTATCGACCTCGAAGAAAGTTATAACTACGATAGTAAAACCGGTAACGTCGATACCTAGGATAAGATTAAGAACGATAATACTCCTATAACCGAAGTAAGTTAAGGTATAATTATTATATCGTTAAGGGTAAAATACTTATATATTAACTCTTTTAAACTATAACCGTTATTAAGTTAAAAAGGACGTTACCGAGATAGTTAAAGCCTAGATTAATAACTTAATAGTTAATTTTACTTTAGGTCTCTTCGGCGTAAATATACTTATTATAACCGGTTTCGTAGGGTTAGAGATCGAAATATACCCCTTTAATAAAGTAGTTTTCCCTCGCGATAGTAAGCGTTAGAAGAGTCTCTTAACCGATACTAAATTAAAAGATAATATTAAGATCCGCCTATATCGGAGATAAGGGAAGTATCTCTTCCTTAAGGTTATCGGTATTACTTAGTAAACCTTCCTACTCGAAACATATCTTATATATTACTTATTATTATAGCGGGTATTAGGTACTTCTAGATATATCCTTTTTTATAAATCGGGTATTATCGCGGTTACTTTTTTAAACTAATAGGTATAGTTCTATATCCTTATTATATACTACCTACGCTTTAACTAACGCGATTCTCTAGCTCTTACTTAGTCGCTTTATTCTACCTCCGCTCCCTTATCTTTATATTCCGCCTTAAGTAGCCGTTTATAGTACGGGGTAAAGGGAATTAGTTCCTTAAAGGTATAGCGTTTTACTCTAGGATTTATCTAGGACTCGGCGAAGTAACTCTTATAATAGATAAAGAAGATATATACTAACCCTAAGCCGGATTATCTTCTTAAGTAAGTTACTTATCCGACTTATAAGATCGAGTTCGATAAAGGGATAGGCTACCCTAATCGGTAGTTAGCCTAGTAATTAGGGTAGCTATTCTTCTAGATAAAAAACGCCCTTAACAAGAAGACCGTTAGGGCTAGGCATATAAGAAAGAGCCTTCGATAAGCTTATTTATAACTTTACCCGGGCTTCTTCCTAAATATCTCCCGTAAGGATATTAACGGGAAAGACGACGTTATCTACCTATATATCCTAGTTAAAGTACTAAACGGTTATATCTTATGTAATTAAGGTTAAAAAACTCCGGTTATAAATATACCCTTATTCCTTATTTTATTAGAAGGGGAACTCGGTATTAATAAGGTTTAAGTTAAGAAGATACTTTACGCTTACCTCTGGAATAGATTTAGCCTTAAAAAGGAGGATAGATTCGATATTAACCTTAAAGAAGATAACCTTTAATATAAGGAACTATCTATCTCGGGCCTAGCTATTTTAGCCTAGACGGACTTATAAGCGGGCGAGCTTATAACTAAAGTAAATATATTTTTCGAAACTAATAGGATAGTTAAAGTATAGCCGATCTACCTTTATTACCTTATCTATAAGGATACTAAGTATTCGGTACTCTTACTTTACTAATAGTTAACTATTAGAAAATCTCGATCCTTTAGAATTATAAAGTAACTATTTTACCTACTCCTTACTTTTTAAAATATCCCGTTAAAAGTCTATATTAATAAATTCCTTATCTCGCTTAAGTTTATCCCCGGTATAATACCCCTATCTACTAGGAAAGTATTCGAGGATATTATAATACCGAATACTATCGTATTTATAACCGATATAAACCGGATCTCTTACCTCTTAGATAATATCCGCGATCTAGAAAATTATATATCCGGTCCTATATACGTCCTTAAGGGCTCGGGTAATAGTTTTTATTTTAAGAACTTACTAGAATGTAAAGTAATAGTCGAATCGATTACCTAGATTAAAGAGTATAAGTTATATTCTTTCTAATATAAATTAACCTTAACTAATTCGAATTAATATTACTAGTATTAAGGAATTTTATAATCGCGGTTACTTTTAATACTATTAGGATAACTGTCCGGGTATTACCTAATAACTATCCTAAGCTTTCTACTATTAGGGAAGTAGTAAAGTAAATAGTTTTATCTAGTATATTTAATAACTTTAAGTTTATCGTCCTTAAAGTATAATACTTAGAAGCGGATAGCTAGACGTTCTAAGCTAATTCTTATAAATAAGGTCTTACTATATAAGTATAAATATTAAGGAAAATCTTCCGAAAAGATAACTTCCTAGGTATTAAGCTTATCGAGATATATTTTAAGGAGATAAGTATTAACTAATAATCCGAGGACTTTTTCTATAATAATATCGTTATTACGATTCGAGATAAAAGCCTACTTCGGCCTTACCTAATCGTTTTCCTAATAGAGAACCGGATTACCCAGACTAGGATAAGGCTCGAAAAGGCGATAAATATCCTAAGACTAGATAATACTTTTATAACTCTTATTTAGCTAGCTTTAAAGATAGTACCCGAAAATCTAAAGCTATATATATATAACGTAGTATAAGAGTAGCTATAGTATAGGAGAGGCGAAGGAAGTATTATCCTCGTCCTGGGTATCTTTTTTCGGTACTTTAAGGTTAAGCCGAGTTTTAAGGCCGTTATCGACGACTACCTTATCTTTAACGACGGCTACCGGGCTATAAAGTATAGATATAAATTTAGGAACTTCGGTATAAAGAGTTACTTTATTAGCTGTATCTATACCTAGATCGCCCCTAGGCTGGACCTTGTAATACCGCTTATTATAAGGTATACGGACCTAGTATCCGACTTTACTATCGTATACTAGGATTAGCCGTTTATTAAAAATAAGTACGGTAGCGTACCCCGATAGAATTACTTAGTATTTTATAGCTACGGAGGGTTATACTTTCGCCCTTACTAGATAAACTTATACCCGGATAGGAACTTTATATACCTCGATTAAAAGCTCTACTTATAGTATATAGCTAAGTCGAAGCCGTGCCTAGAGTGCCCGGATAAGAACTTTACGTAACCCGGACGGAAATATTACTATCGGTACTCGGGCGAGTTAAAGCTGTACTTAAAGTACCCGGATAAGAACTTTACATAACCCGGACGGAAATATTACTATCGGTGCTCGGGCGAGTTAAAGTTATATTAAACGGAACTAAAGTACCCGTATAGGAATTTTATATAAGCTAGGTTTAACTATTACTTATAGTATAAGTATAATACGCCGAAGCTTTACTAGACTAAGCTAATATACCCGAAGGGGAATAATACCTATCCTAGTAAATCGTTTTATATATTATATATAACGGATAAGATAAGAACTATAAGCCTAGGCTCGGTATACCTTCTCTATAACTAGCCGTTAAAGTATAGCCGTTTAGTAAAACTAAACTACTAGTTATACTCGAAGTATAGAAGGCTTCGTATATAACTAGAGCGCGATACGGGTAAGATAAAGCCTTTATCTAAGCCGAGTACTAGTAAGGTATTATCGGTATTAGCTACGAAGCTTATACCCGGACGTAGCTAAGCTCTCGGTAACCCTATTAAGCTAGGACCGAGTAAGGTAGTTAATAAGTTAGTAATAGCGATAACCTTAACGCCCTTATCTTAGTTAAATATTAGTAAGGCTACCGGTATTATAACGGTATCGGCTTCGCAGTTTATACCCGGGCGCGGCTAAGTTCTCGGTAACTATTACAGGCTTTACCTACTCCTTAGTTATAGTATTTATAGTTATATAATTATATAACCTAGGTTAGGTAACGCTAGGTTACGTAGTCGGGAGTTAGCTTACGCCTCGAGAGCTTACCTCTCGCAGCCCTCGCGCCTTAAACTTCTAACCCCTTATCGAATAATAGTTATCTAACCTAACCCCTATAGTATACTACCCTTACGTTATAATAGTTTATTCGACTTATTCCTATAGTTTTACTATCTATAAATAGCCTCTCGTCTTCGCCTCGATTAATTTAACGAACCCTACGCCGAATTACACGACCTCCGCCTTAATCCCCGATCCTCGACCTTAAAAATCCTCGATCCCCGACCGCGAAAATCCTTATATTCGTACCCTTACCCCCGACTAACCCCGCGTTAATTAACCGATCCCCGATATTAATAGCGAATCCTCCCTTCGTTCTATATAATTTATTACGGTAATATTTATACCCCGTTAAGTAAGTAAGATTATAAGTAAAGATATCTTCTTTTTCTAATCTTACTACTTTTACTTTTATTTTTTATTTAGCGTTTAACCCTATTACTATAGCTAACCCCGGCCCTTCCTAGTAAAAGGGTAAGGATAACTAGACTATCTTCCTCCCCTTAGCCTAATTTAAGTATAAACTTAATAACCCTAGCCTTATTATAAAGAAGGTTACGAAGATCCTAATCGCTACCGGCTACCCTACGATAACCTTTATAATCGCTAAGTATATAAACGTCTTTACTATCTACGATTAGTCGCTTTTTATCTACGACTATCTCGCCGATATAATCCTTAGTTTAGTAATATAAAAGGCCTAGTTAATAACTAAATATATAATCGCCTCGATATATAATACCTTTAGTAACCTTCGTACCGTTAATACCTTTAAGGTAACCGAGAACTTATACCTTCGCTCCTACTATAATAATCTTTAAATATAAATTAATATTTAGTCCTAAACTATAGCCGCCGCCTTAAATAACTATAGTACTACCTTTAAAAAGTCCTTCGCTAAAGACCTTAAAGTATTCGATATTAACGATAAGGATATAATAAAGCGTAATACTACCTACGAGAACTAACGTTTTAAGATTAAGATCCGATAGGCCTAGGACTTCTAGGAATTCCCCTTAGAGTTTTAGAAGATCCTTTATATTACCGGCCTACTTTCCGGCTTTACCTACTAAAGTATTTAAATTAACCTCGATACCGTCCTTAATAATAAAGAAGACCTTACCTAATAAAAGTAACCCTTTAACGCTAAGCTTTTAGAAATCCTCGATATTATTTACTATAACTTCGATATTACCGCGGACGTTAAGAAGAAGCTTACCCTCTTCGCTTAAAAGAACGACTTTTCTAACTTTATAAACTTTATTACTAAGTTCGTCTCCCTTATAAACTATATTAAAATTAACGATATTACTTATATTTACTTTATCTATAATAAGATAAACGGCTATATCTATAAGGCCTTCGTCTCTTAGGTTTTATAACTTAATAGAGATAATTAGCCTAGCTAGCTTAAAATTATCTCGTAACTTATTAAGAATATCGAATACGACGAGTTCCTTTTTAAGTCGTACGGTAATAAGCCCGGCGGCTCCGGCTTTAGTAACGGTAATAAAGATTCCTCGGCTTTTAAGAAGAACCCCGATACGATAAATCTTTCTAGCGCTTACGTTAATAGCCTTTAGTATTTATTTCCGGCTGAACTTTAATACCGAATTAATAACGGCTTTTATAAGAGATATAAAGGTACTAGCTATATTATAGCTTATTATACTTTAGTAAACCGCGTTACTACTATTAATACCCTAGTTTACGGAGGTACTTAAGGTAAAGGTACTCCTTATAACAGCGGTCGCGGTATATATAAAGGTTTCGGTATCCTATACGGTAACGCCGGTATAAGCTATAGCTACGGCTACTTAGCTTTTTACTTTACTTAATTTTAATACCTATAGTAGTACTTATAGTAGTAGTTCCCTTACCCCTAGTAATACGGTACTACCTATATCCGATTTATAACGACGGACCTTAACTAGTAGTAGCCTTTCTCTCTTATTTAATATAACTTTTATATCGTCCCCTTTAACTATAATTACCCTTTTAAGTTTATTAAGGGCGAGATCTAGGATAACCCTATCGTTAAGGACTACTAGGGAAAAGAGTACCCTTCCTACTAAATTACGCTAGGAGGGTAACTAGAGAAGGATAAAGGACGCGGAAGACTTAAATAGATAAACTCGTAATTAATACCCTTAAATAATAGAAAAAGTTAATCTTATTATCCTCCTATTTCTTCTTCTCCGAGCGTAAAGTATACTATACTAACCTAGTAAACTCTAGCTATATAGGGAAGGTCTTTATTAATAATAGTTTCGTAAACCTTTACTATATCCCTACCGATCCCCTCTCCTATACTAAACCTTTATTCCTTACCGATAGCTAGTTATATAATTAAATCCGAAGTACGGTAACCCTTAACCTTTAGATCGGAGCCTATAGAGAAATTATCTCTTTCTTCGTTACGCCCCTTATTAAGAAGTACTTAATTATCCTAAGGATTTTCTAGCTTTAATAATATAATCCCACTATTAGCTAGGATATATTAAACTTAATCTTTACGAATTATAGCTTACTTTACCTTCCCTTTAACGCCCTAGTACTTACCTCCTACGCTATAGAAGCGGTACCTTATATTAACTATAAGCCGTTAACCGTAAAGGACCTTAAGGAAGAAGATAAGCCTTATAATATTAACCTCCGTTATATCGCCTATAAAAAAGCTACCTACTCTAGGTAATAGTAAGCTAAGTAAGCCTATACTAAGTCCCTACTACCCCCCTTACCCCCTAAGATAATCCCTTAGAACGCTAGGTACGCCGGTATAATACGGATCCCTACGAAGAAATATATCCTTATCTAACGCTTCTTTATCGAAAAGAATAGTAGTACCTTAAAGCCTATCGACCTTAACGATATCCGCTTCCTTAACGCCCTTAATTTCTTCCTCTTCTTACGTTAAAAGAGTATTAAGACTATATAGACTACTATAAGTAAGTTAAACGTAGCTATCGCTAAGATCTACGCCGATATATAACCCTTTATACTTCTAAAGTTAATAAAGGGTATCTTTAAGGAACTTATACGGGGTAAAAGGAATATAACTTATTAGAAATCCGTATTTCCTAAGCCTTACTACGACTTTGTCGACTATATCTTCGCTAACCTTATTACTTTAGGTAAAAACGTTAAGATATTAAGCTAGATTAACGACGAGGACGTTACCTAGTTCTTTATAAAGCTAGATAAAACCCCCTTTATAAATAACGAAATAAAGAAGAAGATACCCGCCGAATATTACAACCTTCTTTACGTCGTCCGACCGTAAGAAGTAGAGAACCTTTCCCTATACCGTTCCTACGATTATAAGATCGAGCTAACGTTAAAAGCCCCGTTCCTATATAGCCGAAATAAACCTATATTCCCTATAAAGTTTACTATTATTAAGAGATAGTTTAATAATAACCTAGTTAAAGGAAATATCCGCCTATTTATATTAGCTATAATAGCCCCTCTTCTCCTTATAAAGAAGTCTAGCGAAGGTATCCGGATTTACTAAGACTACTGTAGGATTAATAATATTATTATTAAAAACCGATACCTACTACCGCTAATCCGTAAAACCTTTAATACTATCTATAACGTTAAGATTTATATAAAGGTAGATATTATCTTAACGTTTAATAAAGTTAAGATCGCCGTAAAGGAAGAATAGAAAATAGCCTTTATTATAAGGTTCGGTTTTTACAAGTCCCTTATTATCCTATTCGGCCTTTACGGAGCCTTAGCTACTTTCTAGAGATATATTAACAATATACTTTACGATATCCTTAACGAGTACGTTACCGCTTACCTTAACGATATCCTTATCTACTTTAATAACCTCGAGGACTATATTAAGTATATTAAGGAAGTCTTTAAATACCTCGCTAAGGTAGGCTTTTAAATCGACCTTTCTAAAAGTAAATTCTATATTACTTAGACTAAATACCTAAGGCTTATTATTACCCTAAGGGGTATTAAGATAAACCCTAAAAAAGTAGTAATAATAATAACTTAGGAGCCGCTAATAATAAGGCGGTAGTTATAATACTTCCTAAGCTTTGTTAACTTTTATCGACGATTTATCCGTAACTTTTCCGGCTTAATTAAGTACCTTTATAAACTAACTAAGAAAGACCGCCTCTAGTAATAAACTAATAAATATTAAAGCTTTTTTAAGTTTTTTAAAATAACGTTTTCTATAGCCCCCGCCCTTTAAGTATTCGACTAAAACTACCGAATAGTAATAAAGGTTAACGCCTTTAACTAAAATACCGGCGGTACCCTCCTTTAAGTCGGAAATAATAGGAAACCTTACCTAGTCGCCTACTTCTTCGTTAAGTACTTAATATAAAAATATAACTATAATATCTACGATAAGGAGTTCCTAACTATTATTAAAGTACTCGAGGAGTAGTACCTAGAGCTTAAAGAAACCCGTAATACCTTCGATATTATTATAAACTATAAAAACTTATAAACCTTCGTAATAATTAAGTAACTTACCCCGCGCTATATAAAGTAGTCGGAGTTTCTCTCGAGATTTAACTTTTAGATCCGGTACCGCCCTAGTACGCTAGCTACTATACCGGACGCCTTTAGTAGGAAGCCGGAGGATATACCGACCGATAAGACCGATAACCGCTTTTATACCCGTAACTAGCTTCTAATAAACCCTTATAAGTTCGACTTTAGTATATATAAAGACTATATAAGCCTCGTCCTTATAGCCGCCGATATTAGTAACGAGTACCTTTTCGCTACGGAGGTAAACCTTTAGTTTTATATCTTAGATACTTTAAAGTATATCGACGACCTTATCGCCGATAGCTACGAGAAGTTTATCTTACTTAATAAAGTTATAATAACCTTAAAAAACCTTAAGAATAATAAAGGATAACCGACGCTCCTTAAAGACCTCTTCCGGATACTTTTTAACGAGTATAAATTAGTATAAGGCTAGGCTTATTATAGGGATTATTTAATTATAAACTCTAAAGACTATAACTTATAGTTATAATTAATTTATAGGATATATATATTTATACCTACTAACTACTCCGGCCGAACTAAGATACTAAACTTAATAAACTATTAGTATTAGTAGCTAGGCCTTATAATTTCTATAAGGGAGTTTTATAAGGGATACCTTATCTATATTAAAATAAAGCCCTTTTAATCTAAGCCTATCGGATTCCTTAAACTTCTCCCCTTACCTTTCTCCTTATAACGGGATATCTTTATCGACTATATTACCCCCTTACCGCCTTATACTAGGCGGGGCTATACCTATTAATATATCGCCGTAGTCGTTAATAAACTAATTAAGATATAGTACTTTATCGTTATTAAGATCTTAAAAGTAAAAGAATTAATAAACGCCTTCCTATAACGAGTTTATAACCTTTACGGCTACCCGGAGACTATCGTCTCTAACCGGGGTAATTAGTTCGTCTTAATATTTTAATATACTTTATTAATACGCCTTGGTATTACCTTCCGCCCTTCGTCGGCGTTCTACTTATAAACTAATAGCTAAACCGAAAGGATTAACGCCGAACTAAAGAAGTATCTCCGCTCCTATATCTTATAATCCTAAGACGATTAAGTTAATTAACTTCCCCTCGTTAAATTCGCTAGTAATAATATAATCTTTAAGATTATAAAAGTAAGCCCCTTTTATATTAACTACGGATTCGACCTTTAGATCGGCGTAAAGCCGGTAACCCCTTACCCTTCCGACTATTCCGCCTACTAATATTAAGAGTTCTTTAAAGTAATAGAAATCGCCTACTATTTTTAAAGTATACTAAACTAAGTTAGTACCTTCTTATACTAAACCTAAGACTAATATAAACGTAACGTTAATATTAAATAGACCGATACCTTAAAATATAAGGCTAACGAATAAGTAATACTCGATATAAGGAATATTTTTACCGGCTACTTCTTAGAGAAACTCGCCCCTAGGTAAAAGGGCTTATTTAAAATTACTAAAGCCTCCTTATATATAGTTTAGCTATAACTCCCCGCTAATATAAAAGTTAATAATACCTTCTATATATAACTCGTTTACCGATAAGTACCGGGTAAAATCCCCGGCTAAGACGTAGTAAAGTAGTAAGTCCGCGTAAACTAAGGCCGTTAGATAGTACGGACCGACGAATTCTATAAAGAATAGTAGTATACCTTTAAAAGGATCCTTAACTACGGTTAAGCCGATAATAGCCGATAGAACTACCTCGTTAAATAGGTCGGCTACGATTAACTAATATAATAACTAGCTAACGATTTAAAGGGCTACGACGATAACTTATAGGAGTTCTATAAAGTAAACTTAGGAAAAGGAAAGCCCCTTATATAGTTAAAGAAAAAGAAGCCGAGTACGAGTATCTCTATACCGGAAACGAGTTCCTTTACATACCTACCTACGCCCCTACCCGTACCGCGGCGCTTTATATACCTAAGAAGGGAAGACGGGGCTTAATTACGCCTTTAGCTACTACTTATAAGTATCTACGTAAAGGCGTAATTACCGAGGAGGGGAGGTAAGTATTATAGGCTTTACCTACTCCTTAGTTATAGTATTTATAGTTATATAGTTATATAACCTAGGTTAGGTAATACTAGGTTACGTAGTCGGGAGTTAGCCTACGCCTCGAGAGCTTACCTCTCGTAGCCCTCGCGCCTTAGACTTCTAACCCCTCGTCGAATAATAGTTATCTAACCTAACCCTTATAGTATACTACCCTTACGCCGTAATAGTAACCCTATTAAGCTAGGACTAAATAAGATAGTTAATAAATTAGTAATAGTAATAGCCTTAGTACCTCCGTCTTAGCTAAATACTAGTAAAGTTACTAGTACTATAACGGTATTAGCTTCGAGGTTTATACCTAGGTATAACTAAGCTCTCGGTAAACTTAAACTAAAGCCGAGTACTAATAAGGCGTTAACGGTATTAGCTATAAAGCTTATACCCGTACGTAGTAAGGGTTTTATTCCTTTTAAGAAACCGACGACGGCCTTAGTATACCGCCCTCGGTATAGCTAATAGGAGTTAAAGTCGGAGCCGAAGTACTAAAATTTAGTAGAAAAAAACCACTCGCTATATAGGAAGTATATAAAGATACCCGAGTACGGCTAGTAATCTCTAGATAACTTCTTTAAGTTAAGGCCGAGTAAGATATTAAAATCGGCGGTAGTTTTAGCGATAACCCTAGCGATAACCCTAGTAGTAATCCTAGCGGTAGCCCCGGTAATAACCCCGGTATTTATCCCTAAATAGAAATAAGGCTATTTAAAGTAGTCCTTAAAGCTTAATAAGTTATTAAACGGTCCCGATAATCCCGATAGTCCCGATAATCCCGATATTAACCGGAAACGATATCCTTTAAGTACGGAACTATAAGTAAGTCCGTCTAAATATAAGCGAATAGTTTCGGTTAAAGGTAAAGGGGCCGTTACCTTAGGAGATAATAATTCGGCTATATATAAGTAAAGGTAAATAACCTCGGTCGAGGACGATAGGGTTATTACCTTAGATAATAATAATTCGGCTATAAACCGCTTATTTTAGTAAGCCTTCCTATATAACGTTATAATATAAGCTACCCCGGGGGATAAGTTAATATATAGGATTTATATAATAATTATTAGTCTTACCTATTAACGACTTAAGTTACCTTAACTAACTATCGAAGTACTATTATAAATCTATTAGTACTACTAGGTATATAACGTTAATACCGAGCTTGGAGTATAATAGTAGGAGAATTCTAACTACTTTTCCGCCGACTAACTCGCTATAATACTCTCCTATTAAAGGAGATAGTTTAACGTTAACCTTTAACTCGGGGTTATTTTATCCCGTAGCTATATTATCTTTATCTTAGTACCTTCCGAAAATAGCTAGGACCCGGTATAGTTATAGATTTCTTCGAATATTAAAAATATAACGTTTAATAAGGTAACTTATTTTAATAATCTAGCGGTAGATAAGGGAGTTAAGGGCTAAGAAGGGTTTCGAGATAAAGGCCCGGGAGAGGAGCCTAAGGGGGTAAGGAAGCGATTATAATAATTTTATAGTATAGCTTTACGCCGGCGGTATAGCTCCCGTTAATTAATAAAGTAGGGTAGTAAAATAAGTAGAATAAAGGATAGTAGAAAGAAGGGTATAAAATAAAGGGGGGGCGTTAGGGGGTAGTAATTAGTTATTAATTAAATTTTCTTAATTATTTTTATTATATTTTTAAGCTCTTTAAGCCCTTAAAAGTAATATCTAGTCCGTTTAGAAATTTTCAAAATCTCTAGTCCTCGGTTTTTTACCTTAGTAGCCCGCCAGCCCTATAACAACGGCGTTATTACATATACTACCTTATATACTACCTTATACGCTACCTCGTACATTACCTTATACGCTACCTTTAATCGAGTCCGAGTCCGAGTCCGAGTCCTCGCTCTTTTAACCCCGAGGACTACGGATACCTTAGGCCGCTACAGCGTACGGGCTATTATATAGTCCGTACGCCGACCCTCGAAGTTGCTCCTGAGACAGCTCCCGCCCTGCTCCCGAGACAACCAAAAATGGAAAATAAAGCCGCGAATTAGTCGCGATTACGCCTCGCGCCAGATGCGGCAAGTTGCAAAGGCGCACTCAGGGGGCACCGAGGCACCTTCTCGAATGCAGTCGAAGACCTCTCTCGGTCTTGTCTCCCAACCTCCTCCCCGACCACATCCATCATCATATTGGCCGGATTCAGCATTGCCTCCAGCATCGAGATCCAAAACAAATGTTCGGCAGCCTCTGCGGCATGTATGATGTGGGAGCGGTCGAACGAGGGGGCTCCCGCTTGATTGGATCGATCCTTTTCGCTCAAGACACACTGTCGTCACCGGAATGGCCGGTAGTTTGGCCGCCGTCGGAAAATTGGCGGATTCGCATCACACAGAATGTCTCGAGGGTCACGATCCTGCTCCAAGGTTCTCAAGCCGCCTAAAGAGGCCCATGGGGACGGATAAGGCAGCTTTGCGGATGCATAATGTGTTTACGCGGGTGATCTCTGCTCGGGAAGGGCTGGGGCATAAGAGGCGCCCCTGGTCCGCATTTTGGTTGATCAAATTGGCGAAACATTGTCAGCTTGAAACAAAATATCCCCAAACGGGACTGTCGACGGAGGCTCGGAGGGTGTTTGTGCGAAAAGGTCCCCTGGGTTCGTTATTTTGGGACAAGGTCCCTCGCGGCTGACAGAGGACGAGAGGACCTACTGAAAAAGGAACCTCCATGCCTGCACGGTTTGTCGGCTCATGACGGCGAAGGGCTCTCCGGAGGCTCCCTGGCTGAAGTTGCCGATAAGGCGACATACTTTCGGGCCTACGGTATACACAGTCGACAGGACCGGTGACTTGTATGACTGTGTAATTTAGCGGGGAAGTGCTCCGTACATGCCTTTTTCTAATCGACTGGGTCCGCTATCGTGCCTCGAGCATTCAATATCACATCACACCGGGAGAGCACTTACACGAACATGGGCGTGTGACACTTTTGCTCCGCGCCAACACCCGGCCTTGCAACCATCACCCCACGCCGCCCCCCTCCCAGATTCCAGAATGGCCTGTCGGGGCACAAAGAGAAATGGGAAAAGCCGATTTGCCCAGAAAGAACAATAAACCCCCCCCTCGATCAATGCAACAGATTGAGCGCCCCGGCACCCGCTCCGGGCCAGACCCGACAACGGTAGGAGATGTGGGGCAATCGGGCCCCGGCTGATCCGGCGATCCGGCGTCATCGCCGAAATGGTGGGGCAGCTCGCCGCCGTCTCTGGTTGGTCCGAGTCTGGTCCAAGCTCCAAAAAAAACACAACTCCCGCACCCACGTGACTGCTCCATCCTGGCTGGAAAAAAGTTCAACGTCGGAAACATCCACGCGCGACTCCAGGCCGAAGCAAACGAGGGCGAACCGAGGTGGACGGCTGCGTTGGAAGGAGCCCGCATTGCACACCAATCGACCCAATCTCGACCAACTCGACAGTGCTCCCCCAAGGGATCCCCAGCCCAACCGCCCTCCCCGGCAATTGGTGTCCCCGAGTGACGGCCTCCCCTCCCCGCGAGCGCCGCCCCCCCCCCCCCCTCCCCGATCACCGCTTTCTTCACCCACCACCACCACCACCACCACCGCCGCCACCACCATGGAGGTCCAACTCACAAGACGGCCAGCCGCGAGCTGCTGCCGCCGCCTCCTCCTCTCCTCCTCTCGGCGCCCCTCGCCCACAAGCCGGCCGCTCCGACCGTCCCCGCCCGACGCCCGCCACAAGTCGTCGACCTCGCGCACCAAGCGCGCGCTCAACATCCCACCCCACCCGTCCTTCCTCTCCCCCGCCGGCGTCCCCAAACCCAGCAACAACGCCGCTGTCGCCGCCGCGCCAGCCGCCCCCTCGAGCCACATCATCTTCAACCCCCCCTCGGCCGCCCCCTCAGTGTACCACACGCCCTTCAAGTTCCTGCCGCGGTCGGACCCGCGGCGCCGCGCCCAGCTGCCGGCCAACCTGTTCTCGGCGTCGGCGACGATCCAGTACAACAACAACAACCCCACCACCACCGGCGCCGCCTCCGCCGCGGGGCCCGCCGCGGTCGACCCCAAGGCCTTCCCGGAGCTCAAGCCGCACGCCGGCAGCCTGTACCACCTCAGCGAGGCCGACGTGGCCGAGATGCGGCGGCTGCGGGCCGAGGACCCGGTCAAGAACAGCGTGACGGCGCTGGCGACGCGCTTCGGCTGCGCCAAGCTCTTTGTCATGATGTGCTGCACGTCGTCGCTCGAGCACCGTCTCAAGATGAAGGAGGCCTTCGCCGAGGTCCGCAGCAAGTGGGGCCCGCGCAAGGCCAAGGCGTTTGAGGACAGGCAGAGGAGGTGGGACATGATGCTCCGGGGGGAGTTGTGAGGGGAGGAGGTGCGCGCGGAGAAGAGAGAGACAAATCCGGGGCTGAGCCGATCAGGAAAAATGCAACCATGAGCGGGCTGGCCATGTGGAGACTCGAACGCTCTGGGCGGCGGGCAGCGCTGCGTGGGGGGAGTTGCCGGCGATGGGCGTCTGTACTGTTACGATCAGGAAAATGAGGGGGGCCGCGAAAGACGGCAGTCCGTTCGCCCCCCCTGAGATGCATTGGGCGGTAGAGGGAAGTGAGGGATGGGGCTGGAGGAAGGCGTTGTGAGATGGTTGGAGGGTATCCGTCCGTCGGGCATCACGGCGGAAAAGAAAGGGGCGAATACCATGCATAGACTCTCCTGTCCTGGCGTGGTTGACTTTGTACAATGATCATCATATTATATACATTTTACGATGCACGCATTTCACTCGTGGCCATGGTTTGCGTGGTTTCCAAATATCAATGTCGGTCTGAGATTCAAGGGCTCGGCCGCGGCCCTCTCATCATTGGGCCAAGCTTGCCTTGTTTTGTCCCCCGTGTTCCCGTCATCACCAGGTTCTACTCCGAGCTTTTGCCCAGCTCTACTAAACGCCAAGTTTAGGTCCCAAAGGACACAGTCCCCCTTGCAGAACCTCCAGGTTCCATCCCAGTTCACACCGTCCTTCCAGGAAAGCAATTTGTATATACCCCTTCAAAAAAGAAAAGAACCCCATCACCTCCTCACAAGCGGCACCTGGTCCCTCGGCCTACCTTTGGGAACAACCTGTCCCGCCGGCGGCAGCACCACCGTCGGCTGCCGAATCTCCTCCAGGTCCCGCCCCCCCGGAATCACCCGGCAGCACCAGCCGCACCAGCTCCGCCGCTGGCCCGTCACCTCGCGCCACAGCATCCTGTCGTTCCCCGGCAGGCGCGCGTGCCCCGGGATGTTGCTCCGCCCCGAGGCCGACTGGTGGTGCTCGTCGTCGGCACGGGCCCGCTCGTCGTCCCACTCGGGCACACACGCACCCACCTTGACCATGCGCAGCAGCTTGCGCTTCATGACGCCGCCGATCCCTTCGATCTCGTGGCGCGCGTACCCCGGCCCCAGCTGCGGGCTGGGCGTGCGGTTCGCCGCGGCTTCGGCGGTGCTCGTGGGCGGGGGGCTGATGCTGCTCGCGCCGCTGCTCCAGGGCGAGGAGGTCGGTGTCGCGTGCGCGCCGGCCGGACTGCCCCCGTTCGTCGTGGCGGTGGCGTTGCTGAGGTTGTCGGCGGCGTCGCGCGCCGCGTCGGCCGCGTCGCAGTCTGTTTCTTCTTCGCGGTCGCGGCCGGCGCAGCAAGCCGCGGCTCGGCCGCAGGGCACCCCGCGGTCGCCGTCGCCGATGCCGGTGCCGAGGCCGCCTAGGACTGACGTATACTGGTGGCGCCACTTCCAGATGCTGGAAGGGGTGGTTAGAAAATGGACGAGTGAGGAGGGGAGGGGGCTTGCCTTCGGTATTCATTGTCGTCGCTTCGGATGCCCCGGCCGCAGGGCTGGCAGAGCATGACGCCGCGGGACTCGCAGTGGCAGACGCTGATGTTGATGGGCTCGGAGGCCACAGACAGCTCTGGGGAGAGAGGGGGCTTGACGAGGGATCCCAGGGGCGCCCGGACGCAGGCGTTGCACAAGCGACGGTGCCGCTCGCGATAGACGATGGGGGCCGGGGGCTTGATGGCGCAGTTCTGGGGGACGTGTTAGTGGTGATGGTGGCGGTGGTGGGTATGGATGGATATGTATGCCGGGCCGGGAAGCAGAAAAGGGGCTGGGCACCGTACCCGACACACGACCGTCCCGCAGCGGCGGCACTCGGAGACCATGTCGCGGGCGCACTCGCCGGCCTTGGTGTCCCTTGGCCGGCGGGCGTCCTCCATGTACCAGAGGTTGGTGGCGCGGGTGCGAAACTGCAGCGTCGCCTGGGGATCGACGGGGACGTGCTCGTTCGAGCAGTGAAGCGTCGAGACGAGGAGCATCTTTCGGTACTGCAACACGTCGGCGCGTATCTGGCGACAGGTGCGCGACAGGCTGTCGAGCGTGTTGAGGTCGATCGAGGCGGCTATTGACATGATGATGCTGGACGGGGGCAGTCAGCAAGCATTCGCGGCTGGTTCCCCATTGCCAAGGAGAGCCATGAGGGAAAGGGGGGGACATACGGATAGCATCCCAGGGCGCGCGTCATGGTGTTTTGGTTCGGATTCTCTCTGTCGGTGGGCTGCAGCCCGGATGCCGTGTCGCCGCCGCCGGGGGCATCCGACCCAATGGAGTGGCGTGGGAGTTGGCCATCCTGCGGAGGGTCGCCATCCTCATCGTCCAGATCTACAAATACAGCCATGATGGCGTCGCGCAGTCCTAGGTGGGAGGTCAATGGAAAGATTGTTCAGAGGCGGATGACGTCGTCGCTGGGCAGGGCGCGGGGGGTGAGGGGTCCATGTCTTGACTCTCCGAGGCCTGGAGGGGTCAGAGTGTAGAGGGAGACGGCGACGGCGACGACACGACAGCGCGCAGTGTGCAACAAGATCAATCCGGGGGCCGATAAAAGTCATGGAATGTCCTAACACGAGAACACCAAGCTCTTGGATTTTGGAATTTGGGTAGGTGTTTCTGCGGTTGGCCAATTCCATTTCGCCCATGTCCGCTGCCCTCCCAATGCTTGCAAGTTCAAAGTTGCAATGCAAGCAATGCACTTCATTCGAATGCAACCATTCATCTCAGGAATGATTCAATCATCCAAAAATCTGAATGAAATATCGCTACTAGTAGTACTAGGTGGTATATGTCCTCCGCTCCACCGCCCCTTTGCTTCAAGGTTGTGATCAACCCGGCTGGTTCTTTCGCAGAATGGGACGAGGGCTCAGCCGGTCAAGAGTGACAATAATTGTCTGCTCCAACATCCAATGACACAAGTGGCCGTTTGGCGCAATGGTAGCGCGTAAGCTTCCGGTTGTACATCACCTCCTGCTTAAGGCTCTGGGTTCGAGTCCCAGGATGGTCGTCCCTTTTTGGAAATTTGTTGATGTGCACCCACCACCCCCCTTTTTTGGCCCCTTTTTTTTTGGCTTCCAATGTACCCCACGGGGCTACTGGGCACGGGTTTCCCCCCGATGCGCGCATCCATCCACGGGCATCAAGTGCGTCTCGCAGAGCTTCTGGTCTGATCATATGTACCGCCTAAGCAATTGTATGTAGTACGTTGTTCCCCTTTGCTTTCATCAATCACATGTACGCCTTTTCCAACCAGGTGCATTTCTTCCACCCTGCATGCGGCACAACCACAAGGTACATAAAGTCTTTCATTCCCTCTTCCCTCTTCCCACTTTCCTTCGTTTCTTAGGTACCTAGGTATTCATTCTCCCACTAATTCCATCATTCTCGACCACATTCATCCTCGACGCCCGTCATATTCTTCCTTTGACCATTTAAGTAATTCAACATACCACAGGACCCTCGTGCCTCATTGGCCTTGCCGCCGTCTCTACTCGACCCACCAAAAATTACCGGCATCGTCGGCTTTTGCCTCTTGTTCATGATCATCGCCATCCTCCTTCCTCTCGCGACTCTAGTCCGGTGGTTCGAAGAGTGGCTCGACCGGATCTTCCCTGAATGCGAAGATCCAGAACTCCCTCTCACCGACATGACTACCTACCGCCCCGACCCTATTCCCCAACATCAACATCCCGTACATCCAGCCGATATCACTACAGACCCCCTACCCCGGAACCAACATCCTGCGCCCCCTCCCACCGACATGACCACCGACATGACCACCGACTCCGTCGACCCCCTCCCCCAATACCAACCACTTGCTCCCCACCCCGCAGACATGGCCGCCGACTTCGTCGACCCCCTCCCGCAGTACCATTCCGCCGACGTCACCACCCACCCCAGTCCCCTCCCCCGTTTGCCCCTCTACCCCCTCCCCGAGTACCGACCCCCCGTGGTCCATCCCGCCGACATCGCCAAGCCCCCCTGCCTGTGCTACACCGATCCCTACCTCTCCGCCCGACGCCTTGCCGTCCACCCGCTCCTAGCCGCCGGCTTCCACAACCTCACGTGCAGCCCCCTCTGTCGGCTCCCCGAGGACCTCCTCATCGCCATCATGCTGGCCTGCGACGACCCCGTCCCGCTCCTCGTCCTCCGCCGCTCCAGCCGGCTCTTTCTCCGGCTCTTCGAGTCGCCCGCCTTCCGCCAGTACTGGGCCTCCTCCCCGCCCTCGGGGCCCATCGCGTTGCCCGCGTTACCCTGGACTCCTCCGCGCCACGAGCTGCTCGGCACAGCGCAGGCCGCCGTCCTGCGCCAGCTCCTCCACCGCGACGCCCCCAACAACCCACACCTCTGCGACACATGTCGCTTCCGCCAGCGGCGCGCCGACTGGCCCGCGCGGGTGGCCCACATCACCAAGCGCCGCCTCTTTTGCTCCGAGTGCTCCACGACGCACCCGGCATCGTGCTTCTCAGCGACGCAGCGCCGGGCACCGGTGCGCGTCTGCATCGGGCGCCAGGGCCACGTGCGGCTGTGCCAGCACGTGGCGCTGTCGTGGGAGACAGTCTCGGCGCTGGTGCCGCTGGCGAGGACCCAGCATCCCCACGACACTCTTCTGGTAGCCGAGTGCCGGCACCCGAGCCACCTGCCGGCGCATGCCACCTGGCTGGCGAAGTTATTCGGGTGGTACGACTACCCTCGCGCCTTGTTGAGTCATAGTAGGCGGTGCGAGGAAACAGGGCCCTCCCCCCCTGTCAGATTACGCCTGCATTACGTTGGACATGCGCGCATGCCATGTCCCGACGCCGGGCAGGGGCGCTTCACCCCCGACGTTGTCGCCCGCCAGTTCTCGCTTCTCCGCCAGGACGTCGGACGGTACATCGCTCCCCAGGTGACCCCCGGCGTGCTCCCCGAGATGCTGGCATTCGCTCTGAATTCTTGTACCTGCTTGAAGGATCCCGGCATGGAATACAGACCGTCCGGCTGGCGGCTGAGTGGTATCTCATACCCCCGTCCAAAGGGCCGCCGAGCCCGAGCCTTTCCAGATGACGAGCCGGAAGACCGAAGGAGGCTGCCAACACGCCACTGCAGTGCTTTCCACGCCCAAGAGATGGACATGGATACAAGACGCTCCAATGCCACGACTACCATATCCTTGACGGCCATCCTGCCTTGTTGGGGAGACTCTGAATGCTCCGCCGTAAGCTACACACGTTCCCTCAGGGTGACACACGATTCTACAACCAGATCCGACGTCACAGCCGACTGGCAGCAGGCTGTCGACCCCGAGTCGTACCTCCCCATTGGCAGTGCCTCCGACCATGAGACCCAAGGCATTCTCTGGTGCCCCAACACATCCTGCCTCAACCATCACCGTTTTACAAAGCCTCTTCGGGTGTGGCAATGATAGCATGGCACCTTTTGAACAAGCCAGACACCTCTTTGAACAGGTAAAACACATCAAGAGATGAAATGCAGGCCTGTTCCGCATTGGTAAAGCCATCCGGCTACTGAATTATGCCTCCGGTTTAAAAAAAAAGGCCTTTTGTTTTCGCCTTGACACGTCTAAAAAAGAAAACAGGCCCCCCCTACAACGGGATTGACTCGTCTGGCGGACCATCTGCCGCCGAACCACCTCCTGCCGAACCACCTGCCCTCTTCTTTGTGCACCGACCACAAACCCAACCCCAGATGATTTTTGGCAATTCTGGAAACAGCCAGGCGCCTAGCGCGGCAACCAGCGCTGCAATGGAGACTCCGAGCGTCCACCAGTCTCGCGGCGAAGGCTTGTTCGACTCCTCTCGGAACAGCTTAACTTCGGCCCGGAGCTCCAAAACAGCGCTGGTTGCCTCACGCCGCGCCGCCAGGGCCTCGAGCCGCGCCGCCCTGGCCTCACGCCGCGCCGCCGCGGCCTCACGCTGCTGCGCCGCCGCGGCCTCGCGCTGCGCCGCCAGGGCCTCGCGCTGCACCGCCAGGACTTCCTCGCCGAGGCCCGCGAACTTGTCAACTGCGGCCATGGCCGCCGCGACGAGGTCGCCGTGGTAGCTCGCTAGCTCTTGTTAGCTCTGGAAGTTTAGAATGAAAAGAGGTCGGCTTACGCTTAGCAAAAGGCGGGGGGGCGGCCACCTCTGTGATGGTGGAGGTGGTCGTGGTGGTGGTGGTCGGAGGCGCAACGACCCCGACCGGGTTGGCTTTATTGGCTGCTAATTCTTGGTTAACTCTGGGAGTTCTTTCGGGGAAGGAATGAGAGCAAGCACCGATGACTAGATGCAAGGAAGAAAGAAAAGGAAAAGGGTTCAACTTACCCTCAATGATGTTGGCCGGGGCGGCCAACATGCCCTGTGGTTGGGCGTGGTAGGGAATGACTATTTGTGGTTAGCTCTAGACACAAGGAGTTTTGAAGCAGTGATGAGAACGAGGACAAATGAAAAGACATCAAGATCAGAAAGGCGCAAGGAAACATGGCAACTTACCCACATGGGGTTGGGCAAGCTGCCCATCCGACCCGCCGAAGAGGGCCCAGAGTCCTCGTCCGAAACTAAGAGTGCGTTGTTAGACCTTGCAAAGTGCAGAGTAACGGCAGTACATACTGGAGGGCGGCGACGGCGAACGCCACGCACGCCAGGAAGAAGGCGAGGCGGCGGGGGCGCGGGAAAAACATGGTGCGGCGGCGGCGGTCGTACAGAAAAGAAAAAGGCGAGGCGGGCAAACTGAGATTTTGGGCGTGGGAGGCAGCGGCTTCGCGTCTTTTTCGTAAGGTTGACGAGAAAAGAGGAGAGGAGACGCCTTGGTTCGGAGGACACCTTTTGTATCTCTTCAATGCCTCCAGTCCCTCTCTTCGTCCCTGCCCGGTTTCTCTACACGTCCTTGATGTGATCGGCGGCATGCTTGACTGCGAGGAAGGCATCTGGGGGCGTTTGGCAGGTCTCTGGGTTGTGAGGAAGGCATCTGGGGGCGTTTGTCCGGCATCTTAGTCGCGAGGGAAGGCGTCTCGGGGCGTTTGGCGGGTCTCTCAGTTGTGAGGAAGGTTCCATGGAGAAGATGAAGGGGCGCTCTGATGCTTGGATGGGCATCGACGGGAAGAACTCTGGGTCCCTCTGTGCGTCCTTGCTGCGATAGGACATCCTTGGTCGCGAGGAAGGCATCTGTTTGTCCAGCCTGCGAGGGAAGCTTCATGGAGAGCCGTGAGGGCACTCTGGTGCAGACTGTCCTGCCCGCCCTGCCCCTGAACGGGGCGGACTGTCCTGCCCCTGAATGGGCACGACCCAGCACGCACCGGGCGAGAAATGGAAAGAAGGATGGAAAGACGACGCGGCCTGAACCAGCAAACACGTCATGGCCCAGCCTTGAGTCTTCCTGCCAGCTATGTCTTGTTAGCTACCTAAGAAAAGACAAGAGACAGCAATGAGAAAATGGTCTCACCTTGCACCTTCCATCTGTCCTCGCGGATTGCCTATCAATGGCGTGACGAGTCGTGTGGCGACTTTGGTGAAGGATTCAGGGGCAGGAACGCTCGCGCTGTTGTGCTGGTTGGCACGGCAACCGCGGTGGAACCGAACACCCAACTCGTCGCCTCGTTTGTCCCCCCAGCTTGAAAGTCCTTGAAATCAAATCCTGGTGTATTTGTTAGTGCAAGACCTCTCATCCAGCCAGGAGGACCAACCTTCATCTGATAAAGCATTTTGACACAAATGTTGGCCTCCAGTTCAGACTTCGTGGCCGGGTTGGGCGTAAAAAAGGTCTTCAGTTTCAATCCACGGCTTCCGTCAACCGCCAAATGGCCTTGACCAGTGTGCCCAATGTCGCTAAACTCCAGCATGATGTCCTTGGAAGAGAAAAAAGTCGAGTGAAGAAGAAAAAGTCAAGTGAGAATGAAGAAATCATGCATTGCGTATTCAATTCATTATTATCTCAAAGAACATCTCTAGGTAAAGAGGTCCTCAATGCCACCAACGTACTCATGCAAACAACCAACGCTCTGCTCTGCCTCTGTCCCAAGCCAAAGCACCCAAAATCAAGGTATCATACACCCCAGCTCTACCCCCTAATGAAACTGATCTTCCGTCACACCCTTGCCCATGGCGCTCGTGCTGCTGATGCCGCCCGTAACCATCTTTTGCAGGTCGTCGACGTAGTTAGCGCCGCTCCACTTCTGGTGCTTGACGACGTCGACACCGCCCTCCATCTCGGGCTCCTGCACCAGCTCGCCATAGGCGCGCATGCCCTGCTGGCTGTAGGCGCGAGCGAAGCGGTCGCTGATGAGCGCCGTCGTGTGCAGGCCGGCGAGGGTGATGAACTGCCAGCAGTAGCCGAGCTCGGCAAGGCGGCGGATGTACGTCTCCTGCTCGTCGCGCGGCATGGCCGTCTTCCAGTTGAACGAGGGGGAAAGATTGTAGGCAAGCCTAGAGGTGTTGGTTAGATGACGGTGCTCAGGAAAGCTGAGATAGGGGATGGGGCGGTACTGACTTTTGCTCGGGCCACACGGCGTGCACGCCCTTGGCAAACTCCTCGGCCTGCTTGTAGTCGGGCAGCTTGCTCTCCATCCAGATGGCGTCGCAGTAGGGCGCGTAGGCGATGGCGCGGTTGATGCTGCAGTCGCAGCCGCCCTTGAGGCGGTAGTAGCCCTCACGGGTGCGGGGCGCATCCCAGTCAAAGTGAATGTCGGACCCGAGGATGTCGCGGGCAACGGCGCGCGCCTCCGAGTTGGACAGCTGCTTGCCCGTGATGCGGGCCTTGTACTGCTCAGCGCGGGCCTTGGAGTCGGGCCCAGCGGCGATGGCGTCCAGCACAGCCTCGTCGAAGCGCTTGAGGCCTGCCTGGGACAGCCAGTTGTCCTCGATGGCCTGGAGCTGCTCGCCGACCTTGCCCTCCCGCTCGGCCTCCATCATGAGCTCCGAGAGGGGCTTGAGCTTGGGGTTGGTGGAGCCGAGGATGAAGGCGTGGTCGCGTGGGTCGATGGTCGTGGTGATGAGGGTCGCAGCCTCGGCGTCGGTGCGGGCAATAGCGAGGAGGTCGGAACCTAGGGACCGTCAGTTCGTGTCGTCAGAGGGGATCGGAGAAAAGATGCACATACCCATAATGTCGGCCTGTGCGCGGATGGCCACCAGGCGGTTGATGTGCTCGCTGATGGGCACCAGGACCTTGCCGGCCATGTGTCCGCACTTCTTGGTACCAGGGGCCTGGTCCTCAATGTGGATACCGGCAGCACCCTTCTCGATGAAGAGCTTGGTGAGCTTCATGACGGCCGTCAGGCCACCGTGGCCGGTGTCGGCATCGGCGACAATGGGGCGCAGGTAGTCGACGTTGGCGAGCTTGGCGCGCTGCGCGGCAGGCACCGAGAGGCGCTCCTGGCGCTGCTTGCGGTCGTGGAAGAGCTGGGTCATGAAAAGCTGGCCGACCTTGTTGGGGACGGTGGTCTGAGATTCTTGTTAGTGGGTGGTCGCAGTGAGAGTGAGGCCGTCGAGAACATACATAGGGGTAATCCGCGAGATCCGGGCCCGGCTCATCCGAGGCCGAGGCAGTCGACGACGACTGCCAGCCCGAGACATAGACGGTGTCGAGGTACTTGGCCATCTGGGTGACCATGGTGGGCTCGAGGCAGCCGTATGTGTAGCTGGCGTCCTTGCTCTGGTAGCGGCCCTCAAGGATGCGCCAGAGCTTCTTGGACTGTGCGTTGCTGGCGTACTCGATCTTGAGGTTGCCGCGCTTCGAGGCGATCTGCTCGGCCGTGAAGGGGCGCTTGGTGTATCTCCATCGCTCGTCGCTCCACCACTTCTTGATGTCTTCCACCTCCTGGGCGAAGATGGCGTCTTCCCGGCTGGGGTCCACAGCGCCATTGACCATGTTGTTGGCAGCCATCTTGGGCGGTTTTGTGAGTTTACAGGAAAAGAGAGAGAAGCGTTATGACGTGCTGTTGACGATGGGACCAACTGCCTCGGGACTGAAGAAGCAAGGGAGAGAGAGACGGGAGGATGTTGGGATGGTTGGTATGAGGCGATGAGCCGAGGTGGTATGCCAGAAAAAGGACAAGAGCAGAGACTATGAATCCAGGGGCAGGCGGGAAGAAAAGGAGAAAGCCGAGGGACCATGAGTCAGATCAGGACTGGAGGAAATGTAGTGCCGTCGAGGGCGACAGACCGATTCGGCCTCCATCCTCGGAGCAGATCGGCGCTGCGAGCTTGGACCGACAGCCGACGGGCCAGCCGCCCTGACTGACTGACTTGCGTAGCTGCCGCATGTGTGGCCTCGTGTGGGGAGTGGGGATTGTTGTGTGAGAGGTGTGTTCGGGACCCGGATCTGGGGGCGGTGGATGGCCTCGGCGGGCAGGTCGACGAGGGAGAAAACATGAAAGCGGACAAGACACAAGAGGTTGAAAGGCCAATGGCCAATGACCAATGGCCAATGGGGGGCGTCGACAGTGCGAGCAGTGCGCGCCTCACTGCCGCGGCCCCCCCGGTCCCCTTTGGCCCGCCCGAGCCCACCTTCCGTTGGCCGAACCACCGAAAGCCGGGCACGCAATCGGGGCAATGTGGGCGAAGGGGAAGGGGGAAGGGTGAAGGGGCAACGGTTGCTGCAGGGCGGTGTGTTCTCGGTTCGGCCGGGCGTTGCCATCTCATCAGTGCCACTGAGCCACCGTGGCAGCGTGGAATGAGAAATGGATTATGGGGTGCCCATGGAATTCTTGTCCATATCCGTATCCGTACTGTGTGGTGCTCCGTGAGCCCCGTGGCCCCAGAGCCCCGGCCCCCGGGCCCCAGACTTTTGTTCCCCTCCCCCGCACCGTTCCCCCGAAGGGAAAATATCTTGGAGATCGACGTCTTGGGGGACGTCACCAGTCATGGTATTCGATATTATTGTCGACATTGCCAGACCCATCGGCGATGTAAAAAACCTTGCTGGAAGAGACCAATTGATTCTTTCCTTCTGGCTCATCGTTTCGTCGCCGCCTTACGAGACGACACTGACTTGAGGCTGTCACAGGAGTCAGACTTTCAGGACAGGCACCTTGTCGGCCTGTGCCACGCCTCCAAAAAAACACGGCATGTGAAAGGGACTCCATGCTGTCATAGGGACAAGTCGGAGATGTCTGGTGCAACGCTGCGGCAACAAGCGGATCCGCCGTCTCGACATTGCGGCTCCCCCCATTGATCCATCCCTTCGCCCGCCTGGTGATTGGCTCCGCCCTCGCGACACTGACCTCGGCCGACTTTGAAGTTTGACTTGAAAGTATATCACGCGCACCCCCATGTCCCCCTCGCCTCGCCCTCCATCCATCGAAACTGGGAACACGGATTGCGGAGGACGCTGCCTCGAGACTGTCACATGTGCCATGATGAAATAAATGCTGGGGAAAATGTAAACCACAGAAAACCATGCCATCACCGGGGTATCATTGAGCCAAACCGTTGTCTACTTACTTCGCCATGTAAAACAAACCCCAACCACCCCGTCACAGCTCGTCATCCTCGTCGTCGTCAGACAAAAACACCGTCGAGGCCCGTCTTTTGGCCTCTGTGCTCGACCCGGCCTGGACATCTGCCTCCTTCTTGATATTCTCCTCCTTGAAGCCCTCCTTCTTGATGCCCTCCTTTTTGATGCCCTCCTTCTTAATGTCCCCCATTTTGATGTCCCCTTCCTCCTTCACACCCTGTTCAGCCTTGGTCCCCGTACCTCGAATAACCACCACTTCCGGCTCCTCTTCCCGCTTCACCCTCTCCGCCACCAACTTCTCCCGCGCGCGATAAAACGCATCCAAGCAATTCCTCCTCTGTTCCTGCGTCCAGTTCTCCACTACTAGCGCAAACTCCGTCGCGCTCTCAAACCCAAACTCTTTCGCCATCGAGCAAAACTGCCGCCGCATCACGTTCTCGGGCGGATGGAACTTGTAATGCAGCCGCAGCGGTCCCCTTTCTCCCTTTCCCAAATCATCATCGTCATCATCATCACCATCCGCCTCATCATCGTCCTCGGACGCAAACAGTGCCACGTGACTCCTCGGATCGCTCGGCCGGATGCCCTGCATCGCCGCCTGCTTGGCGCGCTTCGACAGCTGCTGCTCGACGCGGCTCGTGCCAATGACCTCCGAGTTCTCGTGCGTGTAAATGACGCCCGCCGACGACAGGATGCCCGCAATGGCGTCGCTGCGAGCCTTCTTCCGGGCCTTTTGCGCCCGCGCGACGGCGTCGTCCGGGTTGTCGGCCGTGAGGAGCTTGGCGAGCGTCGCGACGCCGCCCGTGTCGTCCTTGTCTTCTTGCTTGATGAGGGAGAGCACGTCGCCCTCATCGTCGCTGTCGGCATCTTCTCCCTCCTTCTCGACGTCGAATTCGGTGAGCATCACGCCGGCTTTGGCTTCGGCCACGTTGGTCTTGTTGACGATCTCCTTGAGCATGATGTGGTCCTCGCGAAACAAAAAGATGTTTTCGATGCCAAAAATCTCGCCCTTGCGTGTCTTGTCGTTCTGGACGCCCTTGAAGTAGCGCCGCTCCTTGGATGCCGTATAGGCGATGTTGGCCTGCTGCTGCTTGTAGATCTGGCGCGCGTAAACCGTTTCCTCAATCGTGCCCGCCGAAATGAGACGGAAAACGTCGACATCTCGAATCTGACCGATGCGGTACGCGCGATCCTGTGCCTGTTGGTCGTACGCTGGGTTCCAATGCGGATCGAAAATGACAACCTTGTTGGCCGACGTGATGTTAAGCCCGACGCCGCCTGCCCGCGTCGAGATGAGAAAGACAAACTGACGCGGGTCGGTGTTGAACTCGTCAACTACCTTTTGGCGGTCTCCGTAGCTGAGCGAACCGTCGAGGTAACTAACGAAGTAGTTGGTACTGTGGAATAGGTGCTGGAGTATGCGTAGCAGGCGCACGCTGTGGGAGAAAACAAGAACTTTGTCGCCCTCATCGTGCCACACACGGAGTAGCTTCTGGAGAACCTTCCACTTCCCGCAAAATCGCGGATTGGTGAGGTTGAGCAGTGACTCGCGCTTCTCATAGAGATCCTCCCAATCGTCCGGCAAGCAGGTCTGGAATACCTTGAGTTCGGCCTCTTTCTTGTCTGGGTGTTCGTTGGTCGAGGGGATCAAAAGCGTCAAGTGGTTGGCCAGCTTTTGGAGGGTGAGCATGCACGGGAAGAAGGCGGATTTCCATGGTCGGCCGTCGGGGAGCAGCTTGTAGCAGCACCAGCCCCTCCTGTTCCCGGACCCGCAGTTGCACTCGTTGTAAACATTCTTGATGAATGTGACAGTCTCGCCGTCGACAAAATTGCGATAAGCCTCATTTTGGATTTCGGTCAAGGGGCAGAAGACGACCTTGTCGCGCTTCCGGGGGAGCTGGTGGGCGATGAGCGTCTTCATGCGTCGGAGAAAAAAGTCGGGGAGAAGGTGCAAGACCAGCTGCTCGGCCGTCTTGCGGGCAACGGCAAGTTGTTCGGGATTGGCGTCATGAGACTGGCCGATGGTGAGCGGTTTGCTGATGACCTGCTTCCACTCGGCCAAGGGCCCAAAGTGTCCCGGGTTGGTCCAGTTGAGGAGCGTCCAGAGCTCTTCGTAGTTGTTTTGAATAGCCGTTCCCGTCAGCCCAATCCTGCACAGGGCGTTGACCTTGTCCATGGCCTGCGTCACCTCGGATCGGCGGCCCTTGAAGTAATGGCACTCGTCGGCCACCACGCAGTCCCACTCGACCTCGTTGACAGCTTCCTGCGTCATGGTGTACGTCTTGTAAGTCGTGATCATGATCTCAGACATTCCAGCCTTGGCCGACCGCAGCACGTCCTCTTTCCCTGCGCCGTGATACTCGTCCACATGCCACCAGCCCCACCTGTTGAGCTCGTTCTCCCAATTTTTGAGCAACGAGCCGGGGCAGATGATCAGAACCCTCGGATACCACAGGTCCCCGGCGCGTCGCATCTTTCGCATTCTCTTGCCATCCCTCTCGTCGCCGGTCTTGCCGAATGCGGCTGTCAAAAAGGCAGCGACCTGGATCGTCTTTCCCAAACCCATGTCATCGCCGAGAATGCATCCCTTCTGAAGAATGAAGCGCTGGTGCAGGAACCGGACACCGTCCACCTGGTAGTCGCGAAGGTACTGGGCAATCGATGCCGGGATCACACCGGCCGAGGATAGTTCAATGTCCTTGTTTGGGCGCGAGGGCTTGATACCAGAGGCTTCGTCGAATTTGGGCCGTCGTTCGAGCCGCGCCAACGGGCGATCGTTATCCGAGAAGTAGATTTCGGTGTAATCGGGGGGCAGCTTGAGTCCGGCTTCCTTGAGACGTTCTCGTTCCCTCATGAAGCGCCACCGTCTCTTCTTAAGATAGTCCGGGATGTCTGCTTCAGGGTAATCGTCTTCTTCGGTGATCTGGTCATCGGCCTTGACGGGCTCGGCTGTTCCGTTGCTCTTTCGCGGACGGCCCCGACGGGGTTGCCCTGTCCCGGTCGCATTCTTTCCCTTGGAGGCGGCCCCGCGCTTTCGCTTGGCGGCGGTGCGTTTGTCGGGCTCGTCGGGCTCGGAGTCGGTCCAGACGACCTTTTCTCCCACGACAGCTTCGGATTTGCGCTTCTTCGGTACGATGCGGGTCATGGCGGGTGCGTCATTGAGATCGTCATCAAGGGCGCGGGTGGGGTCTTGCTCGTCGGTGTCGGAAGAAAGCGTGATGGTGACCATCTTGGGCGGATGAATTCGTCACATCGGGAGTCTGTGAGTGTGGGGGGTTTGGTCGTGGATGGGAGATGGACGCGTCGTGTGGTCGCGTTGAGTGGTGCAGAAGGCAGAACAGGCTGCAAGGTTTATCGCGATCAGGAAGCGAGATCATGTGACACCCCCTCGAGCCCCCTGCAAACGACGTCGCATTTCCCCGCATTTCAGAATTCAGCGGCTTTGTTCCGCAGTCAACCAGCCTCGAGCGAGCCAGCCAGCCAGCTTCAATGTTCATGGACGCTTCCACGAAGGCTACACTCCAGCATTGGCTTTTTTGTTAGCAAAAGACATTGTATTGTCAGCGCGGGACATTAAACTCAAGTACTCACCTCCCTTTTGACGCCTTGAACTCAAAACCAGACTGGAGCTTTGCTTTGTTTGTACCAACCATGCCTTGGCCAGAGCGATTTGTGCCTTTTTTTTTCAGGTTCATGTAGCGTAGGTCTCGAGCTAACAAACCTACCAGTGTTGGGCTGTATCTCGCGGGCCTCGGCTTCGGGGTCGATGGCCACACCCATGGACTGGGGGGGTGTGATGGGTGCCGGAAAAGCCGCCCCCGGCCCTCTTCCATCTTGTGTCTGGCATGTGTCTGGTGGAGATGCTATGCGTACCTGAAAGCTCGCTGTTGAGACACTCAGACATACAATCCCAGAATTGAGGAGATATCCATCCCTGATCTTCACCATGGAGCCGTCAACCGCCAACAAGGGCTTCATCCAAGCCCAGCCACTCCTCCGAAATCAGTTTCACGAGGATGCCACCCTTCGGCGTGTCATAAAGCGTGCGTTTTCTCTTTGATTTCACTTCAGATCACGGGTTTGGGATATTGAACCACTGTCATGTAGTGTTCCTCCCCCCATCTATTCTTGACGAGGTCAGCCCAGAGATCTCCAAACTGGCCGACGAGGTGCTTTCTCCACAGATTTTCGACTGGGTTACAGATGCCGAGAGAAACCTCCCTTATCTTCGCGGCAGTGGCAGAGATGCCTTTGGCAGGCCAAAGAGTGACCTCGTCGTCACGGAAGGATGGAGGAAGCTACAGGAATTCGGCCTCAAAAAAGGGTAAGATGCCACCCACCCACCTTTCACAGCGCACTGTACACAACTGAACCCGTACTGACTCCTCGACAGCATGGTCGCCCTCAACTACGACACGGACCACGGCGAATACACTCGTGTCGTCCAGTTCATCCGATGTCACCTCTGGGGCGCCTCTTGTGCAAACACGCTCTGCCCAGCAGCCATGCAAGACGGTGCTGCCCGTCTCCTCCAGCGCCATCTCGCCAGCGCCCTCTCCTCCACGGAACGCCTCGTCTTTCAAGATGCCTATGACCACCTTACCTCCCGCGACCCCTCCCACGCCTGGACCAGCGGCCAGTGGATGACCGAACGCGCCGGCGGAAGCGATGTCTCCCGAACCGAAACCATTGCCACCCTCTCCCACGGTCCCTCCCCCTCTTCCCCCGTTCCCTTGGGCCCCTGGTCCGTCTCCGGCTTCAAATGGTTCTCCTCGGCCACCGACTCACAAATGACCATCCTCCTCGCGCGCACCTCGCCCTCGGCCCCAGTCAGCGCCTTCTTCGCCCCCACGCGCATTCCCTCGCCCAACGGCACCCCCAGCACCACCCTCAACGGGATCACGATCCAGCGCCTGAAGTCCAAGCTCGGCACGCACTCGCTCCCCACCGCCGAGCTCGAATTGTGTGACACGCGCGCCTGGCTCATCGGCCGCGAGGGCGCCGGCATCCCCGAAATCAGCACAATCCTCACCATCACGCGCGTGCACACCACCGTCTCGTCCCTGTCCTACCTCGGCCGCGGCCTCGCCGTCGCGCGGTCCTTTGCCCTCGTCCGGGAAGCTGGCGTCGGCGGGGGCCGGCGCGTCCCGCTGTCTTCGCACCCGCTGCACATGCGCACGCTGGCCAACTTGACGGGCGATTACCACGCCATGATGCTGCTTACCTTTTACACCGTCTCCCTCTTGGGTCTGGACGAGCGCCGCCCTATGCAACAACAACCCGGTCCGGCGCCGGCGGGCTTTCCACGCCCGCCGCCGGAATTGGTCGCCCCCCTCCTCCGCGTGCTTTCCTCGCTGCACAAATCGTACGTTTGCGAGTTGGTGGTTCCGGCCATGTTCACTACCATGCAGGCCCTCGGCGGCGTGGGCTATCTCGTCAACTCGGAGACGGAGCCGATCAACGTGGCGAGGCTGTTTCGGGACGCATGCGTCGGCGCGATATGGGAGGGGACGACGGATGTGCTGGCGGGGGATACGGTGAGGGCGCTGAAGCATGCGAGGTCGGGAGGGGAGGTGCGAGAGAGTGTTGCGTGGTTTGTGAGGGCTGGGTTGGGCTTGGTGAGGGACCGGCAATGGGATGAGGTGAAGAGGGGAGTGGAGAGGGGATGGGAATTCTTAAAGGGGGAGATTGAAAAGGGGACGGCGGAGGGGTTGTTGCCGGGAGCGAGGGGGGTGGCTTTCAGGTTGGCGGAGCTGTTGATTGCTGTGTTGCTTTTGGTCGATGTGGCACGGAATCCGGAGGAGGAGGCGGAAGTGGTGTGCTGGCGGTGGATGGAGAAGAAGAGGTTTGTGCCAGAGGGGGCGGCGTTGGAAATCATGGAAAAGGAGGGCCTGGAGATGGACCAGAGGATTGTCTATGGCCCCGGAGGTGTTCCGGCAGTGGGTGGTGGTGCAAAGTTGTGATGGCTTGTTGGAATTCGGGGTTCTTCCATTGACGATCGCGATTGACCCCGAGGGGGTGGCAGTCCACATCATTCCTCCCCCTCAGCCCATTTCCTCGCCACATTTCCATTGATTCTCACTTGGCCTTTCGACTTCCTCTTGTGATACTTAGGAAGCACCTACAGTATTTTTCTGTCTTTGGCTCCAACTCCCCTCCTCGTCGAATCCCTCCGGCCAATTCTCCGGGGGCTCCGCCTTCCCCAGTCGACGTCGAGTTTACCCCGTGGGGTAAGCAGGGCACCCCGTCACAGCCTACCATCGCCAATCTCAACGACGACATCGACCTCCATCTCACGCGTATTCCCGGCCCTGCAGAGAAAACATACAGAAACACCTTTGGGCTTTCGAGTTCGCCACGGTTGACGATACCCGGAAAACTGCCATGCTGTTCTGCATGCGACGGCGATCGCTTCCAAATCGGTCTCGACGTTCCATCATCCCTCCATTGGCGCTGTCGTCGATACTACCAGGCTCCCAGGCTGGGCCGGCTCAAGTCACCATGTCGTCCAGGCGCGTCAATTGACTCTTGGATCAATGGGCAGCAGGTCGATGGCCATGAGCAAGCGATCCTCGCCAAACCCCTCGACCCCTTTCATCTCCAACATCGCAGCTCCGAGCACCCCAGAATATACACGGAATTTATTGTTTACTCGTCAATGGACCCAAGCGCGGGAACAGCCAAAGCGAGGTCGTCGCCCAGGCGGACGGAATATACCCGGACGTGACGTACCTCCATCCCCAACCGGCTCGCCAACGGTCGCTCGCCGGTACAGGGGCCATTTTACCCGGCGAGCCCACGGATAGCCGGGCCCGCGCCCATCTGGAAGCCGGATGCCACCAAAAAACGGGATTGGAGCGGGTTGGGGGGAGAAAGAGGCCATGGCAATTGCTTGACCCTATCGACCCCGCTGGTCCGGCTGAAGACGACGTTCCATTTTGGGGTCGCGCGGAGAATCGCCCTCCCTCGGCCAAGCCCACACCTATTGACACGCTCACCTCCCTACCTGGTGTTGGTGCCTTGTGCCTGGCAGCAATGTACCTGGCAGAACCGTGGCTATATTGCCTGCCCGGCCCAGCCAGCCAGCCATCGGAGGATTGCCCAGCGCCCTGGCGTCCGTCTCCCCCCATCTTGGCTCGACCGATGGACGGTGGTGATTAAGGATAATATAGGATGATTGCGATTTGCCCCCGTTTCCACGGAGCCGGGTAAGGGGAGGGCGGGAGAGGGGGGAAGAAGGAGGCAAGATATAAAGGGGATGGTGGTGCCCGTTGGGGTACCGGCCTTTTCTCCTCTCCCCCAGGGACCCCGAGCAGAACTTCCTCGCCCACCGTCTTTACCACTTCTGTGTCCTCCCCCGCCTCCCACCCCCCCCACACCCGCGACCATGAGACTCGTCCCCTTCGTGGCGGCCCTGCCTCTGGCATCCGGCCAGCTGCACAAGTGGGCCGTGAAGGCCGGCCTCGAGTTCTACGGCTCGGCCACCGACTCGCCGGGCTTCCGCGAGCGCGAGCCCTACGCCGCGTCCTACGCCAAGTACGACGAGATCTTTGCCAACAACGACGAGTTCGGCCAGACGACGCCGACCAACGGGCAAAAGTGGATGTTCGTCGAGCCCGAGCCGGGTGTCTTCAACTTCACCGAGGGCGACATCGTGGCGGACCTCGCCAAGAAGCAGGGCAAGCTGCTGCGCTGCCACGCTCTCATCTGGCACAGCCAGCTCGCGCCCTGGGTTGAGCAGACCAAGTGGACGCCCGAGGAGCTCAAGGCCGTCATGAAGCGCCACATCTTTGGCGTGGCCTCGTACTACAAGGGCCGCTGTCACCACTGGGACGTGGTCAACGAGGCGCTCGACGAGGACGGCACCTACCGCAAGTCCGTCTTCTACAACGTGCTCGGCGAGGAGTACCTCAAGCTCGCCTTCCAGTGGGCCGCCGAGGCCGACCCCGGCACCAAGCTCTACTACAACGACTACGGCATCGAGCGCCCGGCCTCGGTCAAGACGGCCGGCGCCAAGCGCCTCGTCAAGATGATCCTCGACGCCGGCCTGCGCGTCGACGGCGTCGGCATGCAAGGCCACCTCCACGCCGACAACCACCCCACCATGGCCGACCACATGAACACGATGCAGCAGTACGTCGACCTGGGCGTGCCCGAGGTCGCCTTCACCGAGCTCGACGTGCGCATCAAGACCCCCGGCGTCAACGAGACCAAGCTCGCCTGGCAGGCCGACAGCTACGCCGCCGTCGCCGAGGCCTGCGTGCGCGTCAAGCAGTGCGTCGGCATCACCATCTGGGACTTCTATGACCCCTTCAGCTGGATCCCCCACGTCTTCCCCGACAACCACGCCGCCGGCCTGTGGTTCGAGGACTTCACCAAGCACCCCGCCTACGACGCCATCATCAACGTCTTCAAGCGCTTCGAGAACCGCAAGGAGATTGTCGCCAAGCCCGAGAAGCCCGAGAAGCCCGTGGATGACTGCAAGGAGGGTAAGGGCAAGGGCAAGGACGCCAAGGGCAAGGGCAAGAAGAGGTCGCTGCGGAGGTTCTAAGTGACCAGCCACACATGAGAGTTGTGGTGTGATGTATTTGTACGTAGTGATGATGATAATGAGAATCCGGCGTACAAGATCAAATGCGTGCTCGTGGAGTGCAGTGACAGCGACCATAACCTCCCCTTTGCGCAACTCGGTTTTCTTTTTGAATTCCCATTCCCACCTCACCAACCAATGCGACACAGCAGCAATGGCATTGAAACAGACACCTCTTCCCGACTGAGATTAATCCTCCAAAGGCAAAACATTCCCACCCCATCTCAACAACAACAGAACCACGAAGGTCGAATGGTGTAGTTGGTTATCACGTCAGTCTAACACACTGAAGGTCCACGGATCGAGCCCGTGTTCGATCAAATGTGTTCTGTTGTTGTTTTTTTGCATATTTTTCCAACTCCCCACCTAGAATATCCCCACCGAGGAGATGAAGTGGAGCCTTTAGGTACGAAACCTTGGAGTTCTTGGAACTTGGGGTTGAGATCTCCTTCGGCCTTCTTTTTGCCTTGCATTTTGGACTGGGTCTCTGAACGAGTCGACGGCCGACGAAGCAGAGTGTCGTTGACACGCGCCATAGGCAGCAAAACGCTGACCCTCAAACACATACGGCCATAGATACTGGAAAGCTCGGGATCCCGTCCGCTCTCCCATAGATAAGCCAGTAATCGCCAGACTAGTAGTTGGGTCGGTGACGACCAGCGAATCCCTGGTGCTGTATGTTTTTTTTTACATTTGTCCAATGTGGATATATCTGTTTTGACACTCTCAGAGGCTCGTTCCCTCGTTCATTTTTGTTTAACAAGTATATGGGATGTCATCCTCGAGTCAGTTTCTCGTTGGAGTAGATATCTCTCGAGGAAGAGGTCATGCTGCTTCAAAGTTGCTAAAGCCTGCTTGCTGGAACATGAATACACGATGGCACGGGCCACCCCCTGAAGTCATGATGGAGGGAAATGTAAACAAACAAATACCCATCACCATTTTATTGCGCTGATTCGATCAATCTAAGCTGACGGGTGTAACATGACCTCTCTCTGACTGCACGAAAACAACGTCAGATGAACCACGAGATTCAACGTCGAACGTTACAGCAACATGAACCAAAATCCCGACACCCCAAGATACGTCCAAGACAGCATAACCCCCCCTCTCTCGCAGCACCATTGATGGACACATTGCCATGTGGCATCAGCGACAGGGTCCAGCTTCATCTCCTCCAGATCTCGGCGGTTTGCAACGAGAAGCGGTGAGTCAGGTCCTACATGCCCACGTGTGAGTCAACCATTCAGTCCAACTCGAGAGCCGGAAATCTAGATGGCGGTGAGACATCGTCCTCCATCTCCTCGATTGGGTCGCCGTTGTAGTTGGGGAGGGCCCGGATGTTTGCCCTGCCATCGCGGGCTCGCTTTTTGGGCGGCCGTCCTCGCTTGGGCTTGGCGAAGGAAAGGGGCGTCAGCGCCGCAGCGGGCTTCCTCGCCTCCGTTGGGAAGGACCGGCCTACGAAGAGTTTGGGTGGCGCAAACCGAAAGCTCTGCTCGGTGCCCGCGAACTCCGATTGAGCAGCTTCGACCGCCATTGATGCCACGACCGATGACGATTCCGAACTTGACTCTGGAGACGGGGATCTGCGAGCCACCTCTGGCGTTGTGCCTGCGATATCATCGGAAGAGATTGGGTCATGGTCTCCGGGTTCGTCGGTACCACTCTCGTCCTCCGAAAACACATGGCTACCCGCATCCGCCTCGATGCTGGCGTCTTGCTCACTTGGAACCTGACCGCTAGACGAGTGATCTGACAGCTCTGCCGCCGACGATGGGGCGAATGTGACCTCTTGACTCTCAGGGGCGCTGGGGCTAGACGACATGCCGTAAGTAGTTTCGGAGACCGCCTCTTCGTTGGTGTACACGGTGCCAGCCGCCGCAATATTGCTGTCCGACTCGGACAGGGGCGAGTTCTCGGGGGTGCATGTGGGGGGTTCGGATGGCCGCAGATTCTGAGCCGCCTCATGTCTGGCGTCGCTCAGCGCCTGCTCCTCCGCCTCGTCTGTGTCTCCACTCCCAAACACAAATGCCTTCCACGCATCCTCTGGATCTAGATCAGTCTGACCGATATGCGCGTCTGCCATCGCAGCACGTGTTTCGGACCCGGAGACGTCATCCTGCGTTGCATGGCGAGGGGGAAAACTTCCGACGGAATCTGCAACCGGAGTGTGTTCTTCGTCGTCGAGGTCCTCTCCCTGCGCCTCGCCGTATTTGGACAGGAATTGACTGTACTTGAGGAGGATCTGAGAGGTTTCGCTCGAGCTCGGAAGATTGGCGAGATCTCGGGTTTCACCGGACTCTGGCTCGGGAGACACAGCTGGCGAATTGTCGGTCAAGAGGGGCAGCGACTGAGACTCTTCGCTCCACTGTCGGTATCTTCCACTGACCCCGGGGCTGATTTTTGGAGCTGCCATTGACTCGCGGCTCCCTTCCACCGCTTTGCTCGTGTTCAGAGTTGTTGTGGACGGTGCCAGCCATTTTCTCCAAACGGTGTTGTTGGCCATCTGGGACGCCGGGACGGGTGACACAGGACGCCCGACCTCTGCCACAGCGCTACCGGCATTGGTTGAGTCGGCGTGGCCCATGGAATGGAGCTGTACAACCCGGACCGGAACGGGACAATGTATGTTATCCTCCACCAACCCAAATTTCTGTTGCGGGAGGGATGGGGACAGTTCGCGAGGAATTCCCACTCGGCCACGCGCGGGAGGTGTATCTCCAAGCGGCTTCAGATACTGATGGGGATCATCCAGACTCTAGCTGGCTGTCAAAAATATTAGCACACGGTCAAGTCACCGAGGAATATAGCAAGACATGCTATTCTCCATAGATGGGCCACTTGAGAGTCGGTCCCTGTCGGCAGTCGAGCGATCGAGCGTTGCCGTGTCAGCGGTCGAGGTCTGCCACAGACGCTTCTCCTGACTGCCGACTCGAATCTTCACATCGTCCCTCTGAAGCTTACGAATACGTGGATCCTCCCTGCGGTCCTGTCTGTCGTGTGCGGGATCGCGAGGGTGGGTGGTGTCGTTTCTCGTGTCTGGGATGTCTTCAGTCGGCTTACGTGGCGAAATATGGGGACGCTTCGGGGCCGGGGCGTGCCTGAGGAGCTTCCCGGTGCCCCAGTCTCTGGACAGAACTCTCTGTCTCATGCGTTCGAGGGCTTCCGCATCGTACTGGTGCTGCGCGGCAGGCTCTGTTGTTCCACTCTTCGAGGATAGCTTGTCGAAATACCGGCTGATGCTGGGAGGGGGCCGTGGTTCATTGGAAACAGAAGGAACCCGAGGTCGCTTCCTGCTGGCGTCTACTTGTCTGTGTGTTTCTCTTTGTGGCGTCTGAGCAGCTGATGATGAGCGAGACCTGCGGGAAGCGTGGGAGTGCCGAGAGAGAGCAGGGCTCGACCGAGGTGGTGGACGAGGGAGGGCGGAGAGGGGGCCATTCTCGGGGGTCTCCCGCTGCTGGGCAAAACGAAGACGTGCCCGGGCAAAGTATTCCTTCTGGCGTTGACGAGCTGGGTTTGTCTTCCTCAGCCTGCCACGGCTGTGGCGGTAGAGGGTCCCCTCGGTCCAGTTCATGATGTATTTCCTTGTTCCTCTTCCGTTTGTTGTTGGAACTTGGCTGGGAGCTAGCGAAGCATTGCCACGACCATTTCTAGGTACCTAGGGTGAGGGAGCTTGAAGAGAAATACAGCCTCAATCGGAAAGACAGCCCAGAAAATATTGATGCCACAGCGGCCTAGAAACTTAATCGTTTTGCCGTGCCCATCAAAGATTGGGCAATGTCGTGTCGTTGGAGAAGTGAAGGCCGAGAAATTGCCAAGAACTGCTGCGATCGATCCAACCTGTGGCGTTAGCTACCCCTGTCACCTCAGCTGCAGCCACCCAACTCCCATTGGCCCGTCCCTCCCAATGCCCCGCACCCATCCTTCCCCCCCTCAACTCCACCACCACGACCCCTCCCGAGTCCCAGCCAGGGCAGCGTCGACACCACTCCCCGAGGCCGGCGATGCAAACACCAGCAGCAGCAACAACAGCCTGGAGAGCCATCCGCGTCCTCCTCTCCCACCGCCCCCACGCCCCCCTACACACCCCCCTAGGCCCCCTCCTCCGCAAAATGTCCACCCACACCCCCCTCCTCCGGCAGCCCGTCAAGCTCGCCTGCATCCAACTCGCCGCGGGCTCCTCCAAGGCCACCAACCTCACCCACGCCGCCTCCAAAGTCCGCGAAGCCGCCGCCACAGGCGCCAAGATCGTTGTCCTCCCCGAATGCTTCAACTCGCCCTACGGATGCGACTACTTCCCGTCGTACGCGGAGCCGCTGCTCCCCTCGCCGCCGCCCCCCTCGACCGCCCCGTCCTTCCACGCCCTCGCCGCCATGGCGCGCGATAATGCCGTCTACCTCATCGGCGGGTCGATCCCGGAGCTCGTCCCCGGCCCCACCCCCGAGCAGAACAAGTACTACAACACCTCGCTCGTCTTCTCCCCCTCGGGCGCGCTGCTGGCCTCGCACCGCAAGGTGCACCTCTTCGACATCTCGATCCCCGGCGGCATCACGTTCAAGGAGTCCGACGTGCTCTCGCCGGGCGACTCGGTGACGGTCGTGGACCTGCCCGAGTACGGGCGCGTGGGCGTGGCGATATGCTACGACGTGCGGTTCCCCGAGCTGGCCATGGTGGCGGCGCGGCGCGGGTGCTTCGCGCTCGTGTACCCGGGCGCGTTCAACACGGTCACGGGGCCGCTGCACTGGAAGCTGCTGGGGCGGGCGCGCGCCATTGATAACCAGGTGTACGTGGCGCTTTGCAGCCCCGCGCGGGACCTGACGGCCAAGTACCATGCGTATGGACACAGCATGATTTTGGACCCCATGGCCAAGGTGATGGCGGAGGCGGGGGAGGAGGAGGAGCAGATTGTGACGGCTGAGCTGACGGGGGAGTCGATTGATTCGGCGAGGAAGGGGATTCCGCTGCAGGATCAGAGGCGGTTTGATGTATACCCGGATGTGAGCAAGGTGTAGGGGAGTGGGATATACCCGTGCAGTGTGTACGATCACGAGCAATTGACGAATGGGTTTGTTTGGCAAGACATTTGGCTTTAGATGGTGGGGAGGGTGGTCCCTCAGGTGTCGTGAGGTCCTCTCGTCTATCTCTTCCATTCCGCCGGGTTGCCTTGAACACCCTCTACCAGACCCCTTTTTCACCAAAACACGACTGCTCATCATCCGACGCCAGGCACGAAAACCACCTATTGCAGGGCCTTCTTGGCAAAGGTCGGCAGGATGAACGAGGCCTTGTGGATCTCCGAGTTGTAGTACCTGCAGAGCTTCTCCTCCTCCTCGGGGCTCCACGAGCGCAGGGGCACGCGGACGTTGGCGTTGGGGTCCTTGCTGCAGACCATGAAGCCGATCTGGCCCGACGGGTAGGTCGGGATGGTCGTGTAGGCGTACTCGACCACGGGGAAGATCTCCTTGCAGTCCTTCTTGAGCTTGGTGATGAGTGGCAGGTGGAGCCACTGGTTCTCGGCTGTGGACGGTGCGCGTTAGCAATTCTGCCCACACCAAAAAAAGGGGTAACAAAGTAAACAAGAAGAGCTCGACACGAGAAATTCAACCGCCAAGCAAAGCCAAGAAGAAGAAAAAAGAGCCAATATGGAGGCCGAGGCGAGCTACGCCTTGGTAGACCCCAAGGGCTGACAGTAGGAAGAGAATCAGGCAGCCCGGTATCCAGACTGCATCTGCATCTGCCTATTGTCCCCTTGGGACCCTCGGACCTTCCTGAATAAGGAGACGTACAACCTTGTGTGGTAATGACGCCGCCCTCGCGGAGCGCGCCGTGGAGGAGCTGGAAGTAGGGCTTCTGGAACAGCGACTCGGCCGGGCCCTCGGGGTCCGACGAGTCCGTGATGATGACGTCAAACTCGTTCTTGTAGTCGTCGAGGAACTTGAAGCCGTCGCCGACGTGGACCTTGACCTTGGGGTGCGCGTAGCCGGCGGCCATGCCGGGCAGGTACTGCTTGGACAGACGGATGACAGCCTGTCGGGGAGAAGTGGTTAGCGGGGCACGACATGGCATCTTTTAAGCGCCTGGTGGGATCCTCACCTCGTCAATGTCGCAAAGGATGGCCTCCTCGACGCACTCGTGCTTGACCACCTCGCGGAGGACACCGCCGTCGCCGCCACCAATGACGAGCACCTTCTTGGGGTTGGGGTGCGAGTTCATGGCCAGGTGCGTGATCATCTCCTGGTACGAGAACTCGTCGCGCTCGGTGGCCTGGATGACATTGTCGAGGACCAGGACGGTGCCGTAGTCGGTCGACTCGAAGATCAGGACGTCCTGGTACTTGCTCTTCTCGTGGTGGAGCACCTTCTTGACCTTGAGGGTCATGGCCTGGCCTGGAAGTTGACAGTCAGACAGCGTCCCACGGCGGGCAGGACCACGGGGGGAGAGAATTGGTACATACCAGGCCACATGTTGGAGATCTCGCGGAACCAGCCATCTGCACACCAGAGAGGAGTTCGTTAGCAAGCGGTTCGCCAAGTCGGCGCAACTTGCAAAAGGCCGTCGAACTGTGTCGCAATGCGTGTCCGGAAAGCGCCTTGTGTATCTTGGCCTCGATATCTATCGGCCCGGTCCCTAGCTCCTGGACGAAACACTGTCGGGAGTGCTGGCGTCTGGCCGCATCTTGCTCTCGCTCGACTCCCGTTGCCGGCGACGAAGCATGACTATGCCCGTTGGCAGCACCGCCCCAAGACCAGGTTGGGCAGCCCGTTTGTCCACAGGGCGCCATTGGCGCCATTGGGTAGATGAGGCACGCCCAGCACCATGGGATGTTGGCATGTCGGGGATTTGTTCGCTCATCAAACGCGCCCAAGATGGTGGAGGGGCACGATGGAGGGGCATGATAGGACCGCGGGGCAGAACGTACCTTTGATGGTCGCGTGTGTGATGTCACCCATTTTGGAAAAGTGGCGGAGGCGCGGTTGTTTCAGGAGGTGCGAGCTAGCAAATCGAAGAGATGCGGATGTCCTGAAGAGCAGGTGGTGTCTGGGGAAGAAGAGAGACAGCTTGACTTCGAAAAGGGTTTCCGAGTTGCGACCCTGATCAACAGGAGGAGCTTAAAAACAGTGGAGGGGCAATTCGCTTGGTGCTGTCTGCAGAGTTTTTTTTTTTTACTCCCAAGCTTCTGCACGGCAACCATTCGACAAACGGCCGCTATGAGCGAATTAAAACGCGAATTGTACATAATGTACATGTCGTCCCGAGCTACAGCCAATGATGCTCCCATGCCTGAGTCTGTGGAGGGGATGGAAAGTCGAGGACAGTGGACCGGACCGTTGATGGTTCAGTTCTTGATCGAGGGCGCAAGCTGTGAAGCAACGTCGGGCAAACCATCTGCGGTGGGTAAAAGCAGCACGCGCACGATACGCGAGATGTCTTCATGGCATAAATGCAGAACGACGACGCATTTGGCGGCAGAATTGGTCCAGCGTTGTGAAACCACGTGTGTTCGTCGCAACCACCGCCCAGCACGGCTGTCAAGACGAAGGAATCAGCCGGGTGAGGGTAGCGTACCAGAAGTTGGAGTTGGGACAAGATGATGTTCTAGAAAGAATCTTGAAGCGATTAGCGGCGATCCATTCCAGTCTGTTTGACCTGGGTTCCCGCCCGAGTCCTGTTGGCTACCTACGTGGACGGTACAGTACTTCCTAGCAAGGCTGTCGACCGCCTGCAGTACTTAGGGGTGGTATACCTCTTTCAGTTATAGCTGCTCTTTAACATCAGTACGACGAAGCAATAATTCGCTACCTGGTCCATCGACTTCAGTTTTTCGTCGCCAACCAGACAAACAGCATACCAGTCGGTGGCTTCTCAGCCCATCTGCCGACGACAAGGCCACGGCAGTCCTTTGAAGAACGGGAGAGGGCGTCACCTCGAAGCCACGTCCCATCGGCTCGCTGATCTCCGAAGCCTCGGCGACGAGCCAGCGGAACAATATTTCTGGTTGACCCAGTCGGCGGCTGGGCGGCGGCGAACAGACCTTTGTAGGGTGAACGTAACCCTGGCATCTCCCGTCCCTCACGAACGAGATAAAATATCTGTTGAGCATCGTCAACGGCACGGCATGCAGCCCCGAAGCCCGGATGCAGAACCGGTGTGCAGCCAATCCAACCCTGCCGTGCCGTGCAAGTACGGGCGTACAGCTGCGCAAAATACCGGTCGGCAGAACGTCTGCTGTCAGGACAGGTACCGCGATACCGCAAGCTGCTTGACGTTTGCGTGTCCCTGAACACAGCCTGCCGCCTGTTGTTGGTTGCTGATCTGAAAGCCCCTGCTTGCGTAGGTAGCGCCAAGGTCAAGAGACCGAGCCTGAACCGCGACCTAGATCTCGCTTGCAGAACCAAATAGCTGTCCGTCACCCGTGGCGCACGAAATCGCGGCGGTTGACACCTGACATGGTCGAGTGTACCGTGTAGCGCTGAAAACTCGGGACTTTGACCTGCTGGGCCCAGTTTGGTTCAAAATTGCTGGTTAATGATACAACTGGCCAGGTACCGAAAATGGTACATGGCAACCGCCGGCCACCTGGCAGGGGCCTCCTTTTCAAGATCTTGTACAGGGCTGACGGAGGGGGCTGTGACGTCGGAGGGCGATGATCAATTGCCAGGGCGACGAGTCGACGATCGCGGTCGAGGGCCGCTGAAAATTAGGGGGTAGGGGCGCTGAAATACAGGGGGTGCTGAAAATTAGGGGGGTGGCCCCTATATTTTAGGGGGTCGATAGGTGATTCTCTAACTCCAGCTAAGAAAAACCTACTTTGACCGAGGGTGCTGAAAATGGGTGCTGGAGGACGGAAATGTAACCCTATTCAGTGGCGAAAAAGAGAGGTACTTGATCGAGAAGGATCAAAGTGATCGGCCACCAGTCCTGCGGCCGAGGTCGGAGTCGCGACTTATTGGACAGGTCACTTTCGCCTATTTATCCTCTAGAGGATGGCTTTTTGGTGTCCTCCAGCGTCGAACCAAACTGGGCCCTGGCGTAGACGCAATGCGATGTTTGCTGGTTTGGTCCAGCGGTCAGAACTACCGCCACGCTGGGACCCTCGTGGCGCCAAGGGAGCCTCAATCGGGGTGGATCGACAGGGCACCAGTGTCCGATGCGGGTTGAGATGCTTCACGGCACCAGGGCCGACAACCGCCGTTGTCCATCTCGTACACTGTAAACGTAGACTCGTCTAGATTTACCAGATCTCGCCAAGTGTGCGGGGAATTAGACTGCCCGGCTGCGAGTCGTGGACGGACGGAAAGGTGATTGTCAGATCACGGGTGGGCTTCTGCCTGGGCTGAGGAGCGGACTTCCGGCTCGACATGAGACACAGAAGAAGGTGGATGTGTGGTGTTGAGGTGCAGGCGACGACGCGGCAATGGCCACAGACACGAACAATCGCAACACACATGGTCCATTTCAAGACTGATGAATGGCTGCGTCTGTGCCCAACGCCAACGATATCTCCACCAACCCTTCGTCTTGGAGCGCGGACTGACCTGTCATTGGTAGTGGCCAGCTGACGCAGCCTCCTTGACAAGTTCTTTTTCCTCGACATCAAAAGCATCCATTGACGACCAGTCGACCGCCTCGAGATGCCTCGGAAGAGGGGGGGCGAGGGTGGTGGGATAGAGCATGGATCTTGGGGCGGAGGGGTCTTTTGCGATGAGATAATGCTCGTCAACGACCAAGCACAGCCGATACAGTACGGATCCGTACCCCGAGCTCGATTACACAGTACGCCCGGCGGCCGGCCCCACCGGCAACGCTCGACGGCAGGCCGGTTTCAGCGCACGAGCCTACAAAAGCATCTGATCTCGAGATGGTCGAGCTGGTTGAAGTGGCTCGAGAGTGGGTGTCGTCTTTGGCTCGGTGTTTTTGGGCTGTCAGCTAGCACCTCTGAGCTCAGAGGCGGTGGGGCGTGAAAGAGTGCTGTGGTGTTCGTCATTGGGGACATGAGTCCAAGAATTGAGACCGTGGGGCCACAGGCGGGACGTCGCACTGTTTCGTCCGTTTCGTTGCAACTGAGCTCTTGTTGAGCAGGAGGGTGGGTGTGTGTGAGGTGGTGCTGGGTGAGATCGACCGTGCTCAAGCAGGGCAAGGTGGCCGTGATGGCCATTGGCAGCCTCACGGCAACTGTTCGGCGCCTCCACTGACGATGCTGACGATGTTGATGAGTTCAAACTCCAGAGGCCATACTCCACCGTCGCAGGTCACAAGCCGACAGGTACCCCGGTGCCCCGTAGAGTCGTCCACCGTCGTCGGCCCTCTTCTCGCGTGCCAAGTTCCAACCCCCAAGAAACCGGCCCCCTTTTCCAACGGTGAATGGGTCCGGTCCGGCGTGGGAGCCATGTGGCCAGGAAGGGATGGGACCGGTTCGGCTCGGCGACGTGCTCGATGCTCGCTGCCCTCTCGGAGAGGGCGGTGTCCCCCAGTCTTATACCACAGGAGGTAAGCGGCAAGTACTTGGTACAGTACTGCCATCGCATCAGTCTTGTACCCGGTTCGCCCTCGGTCAGCCAATTTACCTGAGAACTGCCAGCGAGAGGTACCTGGAGAATCGAGATTGGTCGAGGAACAGGGGTAGGTTTGGTGCGCAGAAGCTTCCCGCGGTACAGACGGCAACGCTACCAGTCGCCAAGACAGGACCCCCGTGGGAGCCCAGGGGGTTTGGTGTGCTGCAGGAAATAATAATACGTGCTTTATCGACGGGACAGTGGGTGGACCCGACCTGATGCTGCTGGTGTAAGAGCACGCCTGCTGCACTCCTGCGTCGCCGTCGTTTCTTCTCGACGTGACTTCACTCTTCCGACCACCTTATTTTGACCGTCGACAAGCTGGTGCGTCTTCTCGCAGCTGGACCGCCGGTATTCTGTCGCCGACTTCCCCGAACGTCGATCCTCGTGTCCGTATTCCCCTCCCCGCCTTTCAACCTGCGCCAGGCCCGGGACTCCCTCCCCTCTCTGCCAGACCACGAAACCCAAGCGACCTGGGCACCCCCATCCCATCATCTCCATCGGTTTCAACTTTCACCACCAGCACCAGCAACTCTCGACTTTCGCTATACCCTTTCCTCGAACAGCTGTCGCCTTTCTCGACCACTGAGCTCGACACCATCGCCACCTCAAATCGACCCGATCGATTCCACGACGACGGGTGTGCTTGCTTTTTCGACGCAGAAAAGCCACCGAACCTTCCACCTGGGTCCAGTGGCGGCCATTGCGCATCCCGCTCAGCACACTGCCGCTTGAGCGGCATCCCGACGGCTCCCTCGCGCCAGTCGCCCGAGTCGAACTCCCCTCCTGGGGCGTTGAGACCGCATCGCCGTTGCGCCTGGAAAGGCAGAGTACACCGCGCTCGAGAGCCCTGCCGAAAGGACCGCCGCCATGTGTTTCGGCAACCGCAGCAAGGGGGACGACGGGGTGGCCCGGTCGCGCGAGCTGGACAAGGCCATTCGCGCCGACGAGAAGAAGATGGCCAAGGAGGTGAAGTTGCTGCTGCTCGGTAGGTGCCCTTCGATGCTTGTCGCTTCTACATCGCAGCGCAAAGACGGAAGCTGATTGTTTTTCTTTGTTGGCGACAGGGGCGGGCGAGTCGGGCAAATCTACGGTGCTCAAGCAAATGAAGTTGATCTACGCCCAGGGCTTCAGCAAAAACGAAAAGATCGAGTGGAAACCCGTCATCTTTGGCAACATCATCCAGTCGTTCCGGCTGATTTTCGACGCCATGAACGAGATGGGCATCATGCTTGAGAATGAGGAGAACGAGGCAAGCCCCTACCGCACCCAACGCGCAGCACCCAATCGCCGCGCCCTCGTCCCCTCCGCGGCCACGATTGGCGAGGGGATTCCGGCAGCGGCGAGGCGAGGCGGCAACCCGCCGCCAACGCACGGATCGATCCCGCTAACAATGGCATTCATTCGCAGAAAAACATGGCGCACATCATGGTCGAGTACGAGATGCGGGCCGACGAGCCATTGCCGATGGACTATTTGGAGCCCGTCAAGAGGCTGTGGCTAGACGGCGGCGTGCAGCAGGCCATCCTCAAGGGCAACGAGTATGCGCTGCACGATAACCTGAGCTAGTGAGTAAACTCCGCGATTGGCGGGCGGGCGCCTGTTTGCTAATGCGATGCGCGTGCAGCTTCTGCGCCGACCTCGACCGCGTGTGGGACAAGGGCTACGTGCCGACGGACCAAGATCTGCTGCGGTCGCGACTGCGGACGACAGGCATCACCGAGACCATCTTCGACCTCGGCCAGCTCACCTACCGCATGTTCGACGTCGGCGGCCAGCGATCCGAACGGAAAAAGTGGATCCACTGCTTTGAGAATGTCAACTGCTTGCTCTTCCTGGTCGCCATCTCGGGTTACGATCAGTGCCTCGTCGAGGACAAGGACGGCGTATGTCTGCGCGCTTCTCCCCAATCGTCCCCGGTTTGCCTCTTGAGGGAGAAGTTTACATGCTGACCGGTCGCATAGAACCAAATGAACGAGGCGCTGATGCTCTGGGAGTCGATTGCCAACTCGCACTGGTTCACCAAGTCGGCCCTGATCCTCTTCCTCAACAAGATGGACCTGTTCAAGGAAAAGATCGCCAAGAGCCCCATCTCGGAACACGGCTTCACCGACTACCACGGGCCGGGCGACGACTGGAAGCAGACGAGCAAGTACTTTATGGACAAGTTCCGGGCGCTCAACCGCAACCCCGACAAGGAGATCTACGGCCACTTTACCAACGCGACCGACACCAACCTCTTGAAGATCACGATGGGGTCGGTTCAGGACATGATCATCCAGCGAAACCTCAAGCAGCTCATCCTGTAAGGCTGCCGTCCACACTCTGCGCACCTTCCGAGGGGTCGAACATCTGGGGAGAGAGAGAGAGAGAGAGAGAGAGACTGGTGGTCATGCTGGGCCGTGCCGACCTCTGCGTGCGTGCCGGCTTGAGCCGCGCAAAAAAGAAAGAAAACACCACGACCCTTTTCCCGGCATGCAGGGGACGGCGAGCCAGATCTCGCCTCCTTTTTAATGACATCCACACACACACATACACACACTTTTGGACGCATGGACCTTCTAACATGAACGATTCTCAACAGCGTCTGAGACCTGCGCGGGCCTACCCGGGCCTCGTGGCAGCAACCAAACTTGCCTGGCGGCCGAATGGTGCCGCCCTCCGGCTATATGCAGTCGACCACCCGGCATGGTGACCACACCCCCCACCCGACATGACCGAATACTACGGGAAGAAGACGATATACCCCCCCTTACGTCAAACTTCAACCGAATTTACCACCTGAGTTATTGCGCCCTCAGCAACCGCACCTGTACACTTGTCGCCCTCCACCCCGGTCGGATTCGCCAGGCTATGCACTTCGAGATAGAGACCGGCGGCTGTTTTGGATAGGCGGGCGGTTACTGACGGATTCTGGATTCATGCAGAAGCTTATTTTTTACATTCATGTTCTGGACTAGGCAGGCGAGTGCTCCATCTTGGATCTTTTCTTCCTTCATTTTTTCAAGGTTGTTATCATTTGCATGTTGTTGGCTTGGTGGATATTGGGGGCAAAAGGGGACGAGGGGGTGGGGGTTCCTGACGGCCCGGGGGCTTCGGAGGAACTTGTCGCGTCGGTCTCTTCTCCGGCCGTTAGACTCGGAGATGAAATGGTTTTGGGTGGGTCTACGGAGATATACCCCTAAGGAAGAGGCAGGCAGAAAGAGACGGAATACGAAGAGATTAGATCACGCTGCGTCATGTCGGTTTGATGGTGACGACAGGCTTTGTTTTGATGTAGATACAGCGTGGACCGAGCAAAGGATACAACCCTCGCTTCCTTGCAATGGATGGCTTATGTCATGAAACGGACTCACGGGGTGAAAAAGAAAAGAGGGCTGTGGGAGCAAACATTCCTTCAAGAGTTCAAGCGTCGTTTTTCGACTCCATAGTGATGCTGGAAATGCCACGCTTCTCCACCCTGCAGCGATGATCTAAATTCCAGGAGTGGCCCGGCGGGAAGGGACTGTCTCTCCACTTGTAACGATGCTTGGCCACCTGCCGGGAGCTTCCCCGATGAAATTACTACGACGTCTATTCTTCTCACTGTCACATTCGGGAAGTGGGAGGTTGCACGAGTTGACTCTATCCACAGTAGACTCGAGATTATTTCTCAAGGCTCGCCTTATATTCAAATTGCAGAGTGCTACTGTGTAGTACGTACTGACAAACTTCGGGCACCAGAACCTTCTGGAGAGGATGCCGGAGGGGAGGAAGAACGGTGAGCTTTTCAGTTGTCATTCTGTATTTTCTTCAGATCCCTGCCGACATATCGACATCGGGAAGTTCTCTCCGGGGGGAGCTCCGCATCATCAACCTTGCAGCGTCGGCGGCGCCAAGTTGGAATTTAAACTGCGTTGAAACCCCAACAGCCCTGCAACAACAGCAGCAACACTACCAAAGTTGATGTCTTCCGTCCGCCAAAAGGGCGAGAGACAACAACGCAAGGGTGGAGATTGTACCGGCGCCTCACATCGTCACTGATCCGATCCCCTTCTGCTTGGACCCCGCTTGTGCGACTGTGGCTGCTGACGGCGCAGCGAGGGTATTGCGGGGAAACCACACCACACCACACCACCGACTCTCTTTTTTACACGGGGACGAGGCCCGGATGCTTGCGAACCATCACGGCACGATGGACTGACAGCGGGCCTTTGGTCGATGGATGAAGGACTGTACTTAAAGTGGCACATGGTTATCCCGCCGCCGTTGGTGATGGACGGGACGTACCGAGATGGTTCCATGTGGCTTTTTGATGAGAACGCACACTTGCTGGCACACAGTCTGTTTAGTGGCCAGGCACGGGTTGCTTATCGATAAGCGGCATCGTCGCGGCTGCCCGGCAACGGAAAGGTGTTCGTTCATGTCAGGGGCAGGAGCGGTTTGATGCATTGGCCAATCGTGGCGGTTGCCCTGGCTGGGTGATGGTGGATGTGCCGCCTGTATTGCAGTGGTTTGTCACCACTGGAGAGTAGGGTGGGATTGCCGGATCGCTGCTCTCAGAACAACTGTTGTTGTGATTTTATCCTGCTGACTTATCCCGGACTTGTGGGTTGAATATTTTCAATTGTTGCACAGCGCTTGGTGATATCTTCAATCCGGTGTTTACCTCGCGCTATTGTCTGCAAACAACCTCATTCCCATCACTGTTGGAGATTGGCCTTCATCCCGACATCAACCCCTGAAGGCACCCATCGGCCTTTGAAGGAAAACGGGCGCGCCCTCGTTCACTGACCGAAAGCGTGGCATCCACAGCACACGGGAACCGATCAACAAACAGGCCGACCGACACAGAAGCAAAATATCCGGAGTTGGAGGGTTCTCATCTCATCCACTCGTGGCAATTGAGGTTGTCCACACCTTCACACCAAAAAGGATCGAGGCATTGAGCCTCCCAGGGCGGCCAGGGCCTCGTGTCCCAACCCGTGACCACCCAGCCCGCAGCCATGTCGTCCCAAAAGGAGCGGGCCGACCTCTCGTCTCCCCTCGTCAGCGGCACAGATGCCTCCGCCCAAGCACCAGCAGCCCGAAACTCAGGGGTATTAGCGCGCCGCTTCCCCTTCCTCAGGACCAAGAAGGGCATAATCATCACTGTTGCCGTCATCCTTGTCATCATCGGTGGCGGTCTTGCGGGCCTCGCAGCCCTCCCGAAGAAGGGCAAGGATGGAAGTGCCGGGGGCGGGCCCGAGGGGCTGGGTGCCGACGCCGTTAGGAGTGACACGCATTTCTACGGGGAATCACCGCCTGTATATCCCTCGCGTATGTTGTCTCATACTGGTGTATGCCCCTTTAGACCGAGGCTAACACATATTTGGCACAGCAAACATGACGGGGACGGGATCATGGGGTGATGCTTTTGCCAAGGCGAAGGCGCTGGTTGCTAACATGACGTTGACGGAAAAGGTAAGTACCCAGATGTGTGACTGCTCCGCGCGAGTAACTGACGGGAGACGTAGATCGACATCACAGCCGGAGTCCCCAGCAACACCAGCTGTCCGGGCTTCGTACCGGCCGTCAAGCGTCTGGGTTTCCCGGGCATGTGCATGGGGGATGCCGGGAACGGGCTCCGCGGGACGGACTTTGTCAGCACCTGGCCGAGCGGGATCCACGTCGGAGCGAGCTGGAACAAGAACCTTACCCGGCAGCGTGGCTTGGGCATGGGCGGGGAATACCGGACCAAGGGCGTGAATGTGCTACTTGGGCCGGTTGTTGGGCCGATGGGGCGGGTGGTGCTGAGTGGGAGGAACTGGGAAGGTATCTATCGTCCTGGTCTCGAATGTCGCTCAGAATGCCGCTGACGGAATTCCAGGATTCTCCGTTGACCCCTATCTTTCCGGGGTGTTAGTCGCAGAAACTGTGTCAGCAGTCCAGTCGGTTGGTGTCATTACCAGCACAAAGGTAAGTAAACTGAACATGCTCATGACGTATCTGAAGACTAACACATATTCAGCATTTTATCGGCAACGAGCAAGAGACGAACCGGAACCCAACCGGCGATGTCCAATCAGTATCATCAAACATTGATGACAGGACATTACATGAACTCTATCTCTGGCCCTTCCAGGATGCCGTCCGTGCTGGTTCTGGAAATATTATGTGCTCGTACAACCGGCTCAACAATTCGTACGGCTGCGCCAACAGCAAGACGCTCAACGGCATTCTCAAGACAGAGCTTGGCTTCGAGGGATTCGTGGTCAGCGACTGGGGAGCCCAGCACTCCGGGGTTGCCCTCGCTCTCGCTGGCTTGGACATGATGATGCCTAATGCTGGGTCATTTTGGGGCTCCCATCTCGAGGATGCCGTCCGGAATGGGTCGGTCCCAGAGGCCCGGATCAACGACATGGCTACGAGGTAAGCAGTGTCAAGCTTCCCCAAACTTCGTTGTCGCAACGTGACTCTAACACAAAAAAAAAGAATCCTCGCTTCCTGGTATCACCTCGGCCAAGACAAGGACTTTCCGCAGCCCGGCTTCGGAATGCCCGCCGACCTAACCAAACCCCATCGTATCGTCGACGCACGCAACATCACCTTCCGCCCAACTCTCCTAGACGGCGCAATCGAAGGCCACGTCCTCGTCAAAAACACCAAAAACACCCTCCCCCTCAACAAGCCCAAGCTCCTCTCCATCTACGGCTACTCCGCCCGCAACCCCGAGACCAACCACCCCACCGACGGCGCGTCGCCCTGGAACTTTGGCTCCCAGCCCTTCAACTACACCGAGTTCCAATCCGGCTTCTTCGGCGCCGCCGACCCCCTCGGCAGCACGCAAATCGCCATCGGCGGAACCCTCTACTCCGGCGGCGGTTCGGGTGGCACCTCGCTCCAAACCGCCGTCTCCCCCTTCGCCGCCCTCGCCTCCCGCGCCTACGACGAAAACACCGCCCTCTTCTGGGACTTCTCGCCCACCACCGCCCCCGCCGTCGTCCCCGACTCCTCGGCCTGCCTCGTCTTCGGCAACGCCTACGCCACCGAGGGCGCCGACCGCTCCGGCGCCTACGACGCCCACACCGACGCCCTGATCCTGCACGTGGCCGCGCGCTGCGCCCGCACCGTCGTCGTGCTGCACAACGCCGGCGTCCGCCTCGTCGACGGCTTCGTCGACCACCCCAACGTGACGGCCCTCCTCTTCGCGCACCTCCCCGGCGAGGCCTCGGGGCGCGCCATCACCGCGCTGCTGTACGGCGACGCCAGCCCCTCGGGCAAGCTGCCGTACACGGTCGCGCGCAACGAGAGCGACTACCCCGTCTACCGGCCCGACATGCCCGAGGGGAGGTTCGCGCTCTTCCCGCAGAGCGACTTTAACGAGTGCGTGTTTGTCGATTATCGCCACTTTGACGCGAGGAACATCACGCCGAGGTACGAGTTTGGGTTCGGGCTGAGCTATACCACGTTTGCGTACAGCGGGCTCAAGGTCGACAAGGTGGCCGAGGGGGAGTTTGCCGAGTACCCGACCGGCCGGGTCGAGATGGGCGGGCAGACGGACCTGTGGGACGTGCTGGTGCGGGTGGAGGCCGAGGTGAAGAATACGGGGGCGAGGGAGGGGGCAGAGGTCGCGCAGCTGTATGTTGGGATACCCGGGGAGGGGCAGCCGGTGAGGCAGTTGAGGGGTTTCGAGAAGGTGACTGTGAGGAGTGGGTCGGAGGCGGCGGGGGAGAAGGTGAGGTTTGAGTTGACGAGGAGGGACTTGAGTGTGTGGGATGTGGTGGCGCAGAGGTGGCGGCTGCCGAGGGGGGAGTTTAAAATTGAGGTGGGCGGGAGTAGTCGGGACTTGCCGCTGGTGGGGAGGGTCACGATTTGAAAGGGGGAGAGGAGGGAGGTGTTTTGATACATTTAGCGAGCGTTGATTGGATTCTTGTACATTTAATGGCTATCAGGGATGGCAAAGCCGTTTGGACACAAAAGAGGGACGATCCGTGCTTCGAATACTGATGTATGTCCTGAACGTCACAGGAGTTGAAGGCCTCGATGCTGTTTTCACAACCTCCACCACTGCCTTGGATCGCTACCTTGGATACCTCAATCGAGCAAACAATACATTTCAAACCGTCTTCAAGACATGACGCTCTGTACATATACTACGCTACCACCACCCACCCACCCAATAATCCCCAAACAAAACAACCCCCCTTTTCCAAACCCTAACCCTGTCCCACCCCCTCACCAAGTAAACATCATCAACGCCGGATTCAACAAGACCGGCAACAGCAAATGGCTCGCGACAATCACGCCGAGCGGATAAATGCTATAAAACAAGTCAATCCGCCACTCGACGGGAAACGCATACACGCCCGCCACCATGAGCGCCGTGCAGACCAGACAGTACGCAAACGACCCCCTGAACTTCTTCAGGATTCGCACCGCCTCCTCGCCAAAGTGCACCGTCTCGAGCTCCTTGGCCGTGGCGCCCCAGTTCATGTCGACCTCAAACATGTGGCTCAGGATCGCCTGCGAGACGTGCAGCGATATCCCACCGAGAAACAGCGTAAACATGGGGACCCACTTGACGTTCTCCCACATCGCCGTGGCGAGGCCGCGGGTGCCGGCGCGGTAGCGGAGTACGGCGAGCGCAACGTTGCCGAGGGCGTTGAAGACGACGACGATCGAGATGTAGATGGCGAACGAGTCAATGTAGTACTTGTCAAAGAGGCCCGAGAACCAGCCTGTGATGAAGTAGTTGGCCAGGCAGAGGCACCAGGCGGCGGCGATGGCGTAGTAGGTGCCGATGTAGGCGCAGATGGTGAGCTTCTTGGCGAGGGGGATGGCGCGGGCGGCCATGAAGGAGCAAAAGAGGGGCGTGAGCGGGCCGCGGACAAGCCAAAAACGCACGGGGTGGAAGAGCAGCTCGCTGCAGCCGTAGGCGTATTTTTCCCAGCGGGCCAGCTCGTCGTAGACGGTCAGGCTGACGCCCTCTTGGAAGCCCTCGCCGGTGTAGGCGGCGAAGCGGAGCGAGTAGCCGGCGACCTGTAGGCGGAGGGCCATGTCAAAGTCCTCCGAAACGTGGGACTCGGACCAGTATTTTTCGTAATTGTCGGCGTCGGTATAGGCGGCGGCGTCTTGGACGGCCTGCCAGCGGAGGATGGCGTTGTGCCCGACAAAGGGGCAGGCGTCGCCGTTGGACACGGCAAAAGTGATGGCCGTGTAGATCAGGTTGGTAAACCAGGTGACGCTGAGAGGGTTAGCAACTCGAGGTCTGTCTGTTCGTTCAAGGCCGACTGGACAAGAACTTACCCATTCTCAAAATACGACCCCGTGACATTGACCACGCCCGACGAGAACTGGATAATCGCCACCTCTGGACTCTGGTCCATCTCGCTCACAGCATCCAGCAAGCAATCCGCCGGCACGCGTGTATCCGAGTCAATCAGTAGGATATAATCCCCCACACGGATATTCCCCTCGGCCCACGACCTGCCCTCGTCCTCCTTCAGAACCGTTGCAAGCGCCATCTGGTAGGCACCGTATTCGTCCTCTTGGCCCCAGCCCTTCGGGCGATCCACCAGGGCCAGCTTCTCCTCGACGCGGGTGCTGACGTGCAGCCCATAGTTCATGTTGCTCGCCTTCTTGAACTTTCCGCGACGGAGAAAGGGTTTCCCCCTGATCTCGCCCTTGGGATCGTGGGCTGGGCGGGCGACCCAGCCGATGTTGTGTTCCTCGTAGAAGTCGCGGCGCGCCATGGCTTCTTCCTCCGAGAGGAGCTGGAGGCCATCGTCGTTGACGAAGATGTTGGCCTGCCCGCCTTGCATCTCGTATGTGCTGATGGCCTCTTTGAGGGAGAGAACCGTGGGCTTGATGACCGCCGAGAGACCCTCCTTGTACACCGGCATCTGGATCGTGACGTGGGGAAGGTCGCCATCAGCGCGGTCGAGGCGCTTCCGTGGTCTCTTGCCGCTGTAGTACTTGCTGTTTTGTCCGATAGCGGAGGTCGGGCCAAAGATCTGGAAGAGGTTGCCGATGATGGTTTGGAAGAAGAACTGGCGTATTGTTAGTGCTTCGATCTCCTCCTCCCATGGTTCACCCCCAAAAGAAAACCTACAAGTGAGAGAAACCACTGCGGTATGCTCGCAAGCAGAAGCGTCAGCCTCAAGTACGAGCTGTCAACGCTGACCTCCATCGCCAGGGCCCTCCAGCCGAGCCCAAGGCAAGCGATGGACAGGGCCATCGTGGCAGACACCATCAGCGCGCTCTGCAGCTTCAGCGGCCGATACTCCTGGGCCATGGCCTCCTCCAGATCCGTCGGAGCCGACCCTTCGTCTTTGTCGCCCTCATCACCCTCCTCGCCATCCTCCTCCTCCCCGTCCTTCCAAAGCATGGCAATAAACCGCCTCTCCAGCTCGGCAGCCCGCACCATCAGATGCTCCGGATCATCATCCCACACCACCAAAAACCTCGAATCCTCAATAAACGCCGCAAAATGATGCAACTGACACCTCGGCAAGTCCGTAATGCTCTTCAGAATCTGCACCCTCAACCCATCCGGCAGCGGGACATAATCATACTCGGGATTCGCACACAGCGTATCCAACAGCGTCCTCACCGCAGGCGTATTGACCGTCATCGCGGACCGCACATTCATTCGCACCACCATGTCGTAGAGCGAGTCGGGGATCGACGTCATCTGCGGCGGGCAGCACGTGAAGCGGCCGCGCGCGATCTTGAGCACGACGCCCTCAAACGGATCCGAGGGCGACGCGTATCGGTTGCGCTGCTGCTGCGCGTACAGAAAGTTGACCATCATGGCGCTGCGGATCTCGGTGAGCGTCTCGGCGTCTTCGTTGCGCGCGTCGCCGGCGGGGAAGATGGTGTTGTGCGTCGACCGGGCAGCGGACTGGCTCCGGCGTCTTTGGACGGCGGAGGAGTTCTTGGTTCGGTCGCGGCCTCGCGTGTCGTCGGCGGAGGAGGAGGAGCAGGTCAATGGGCTTGTTTGCAGACTGGAGCTGTTTGTGTGAAGAGGAGGGCTGGACATGGGTGTTCCATGGCTGGAGGGAGGGGATTCGGCGCCATTGACGGGGCTTTCTCCGCGGTCGATGGGGATTGATGATGCTCGGGACTGCGACTTCGGTGCTGCTCGAGCTTTCAGCGTCTTTAGAGGGATATCGTTGTCCGGGTTTTGCGGTCTCTCTCTGGTGTGCCGGCGACCTCGGGACGAGGAGGCAGCCGTTGTATCCATGGCGTCCAGGCCATTGCCCTCCTATGGCGGCCCAGAGCCAGCGGCCGATGAAACGCGCTGCATATCGATACAGAAGCTAAGATGTAGAGTTAAAGGTGCGTGACTTGAAAAGAGTTGGGAATTGGGTAAGAGGTTCTCCCAGTTGGTAGAACACCCGTCCCGGTTCCTGGACGAGGTGTGGAGGGAGATGGGGTACTTGGCCCAGGAACATCTCGTCGAAGGAAGGGGGAGTGCCGGGCATGGAAAAAGTCCTTGAGGAAGGCGGCGGCTGCCGTAGTGTAGGACAATCTTGCTGGGGGGAAGGGACTGGTCAGTACACTGGATGCAAGAGACACCAGGGGTCGATTTCCAACTTGAATTCCCAGAAACACCCACTCTCAAAAGAAGGGTAGCCATTATTCGTCTCCTATCAATGCCATCGTTAGTGTGCTATATACATCATGCTCAGCCCTACCGCCAGCAATGTATCACCCCCCTCCACCTCCCTCTCAGGCTGTCTGAGCTTCCATCTCATTCATTCCTCATGGGGTATATCGTTGCGACTCGTTACTATCCCTGAATGCAAGTAGTAAATGCCAGTGCCGCCCATCCATTCATCCATCCGAATCTATATAAGTCGTGACCCTCACTCCCCGAACCACCCCGGCGGCGCCGGACTCACCGCTCCGCTCCCACCCGCACTACTCCCCGACGCCCCCGCCATAAAACTCTGATCAATCCGCGTGATCCAGTCCATCTTCTCCCTCTCGCTCTTGGCCGCAAACAACCACGTATTATCCGTCCCATAGACGGCAAAAACGCCCGCCTGCAGCCGCTCGCTCAGCTTTTGCATCCCACCCCCCGCCGTCCCGCTGAACCCCGACCCCGTCCAGATGGTCGAGATGAGCCGCCCCGACGCCGTACGCCGGTGGCTGGGCTTGTTAAAGACATCCCTCCCACCACCACCCCTGCCATTGCTACCGCCGCCGCTCTCCGGTGTGTGGTGGTCGTGGCTGTAATCCGCCGAGCTGCTATTCAGCAGCCCCAGTATCCCCGGCTGGCTGTCCACCCGTGCGTTGCGCAGGCTGACGACTGCCACCTCCTCGCCGTCCGTGACGTTGTGCACGTGCAGGTAGGGCCGCCGAAGCTCGACGAAGCGCTTGATCCACCGCGTGGCGTCGCTGCTGGGAACAAGCAGGTAGCCACCCTTGAGCACCGAGGGGTTCTTGGGCACGCGGATGACTGTGGCGACGAACTCGGGCGTGGGTGAGGGGAGTTCATCCGAGACGCCATTGGCCGGCGGGTCAGTGTTGGCGGGGCTGAGAATCTTGAGGATGGGGTCGGGGTAGCGGTGCCAGAGCTTGAGGCAGCGGGTGAGGAGCGCGGTTTGAGCCTCGTTGTATTCGGGTTGTGGCTCGGCAGGGGTGGGCGGGTCAACGTCGAAGGGCTTGAGAGTCTCGTCTTCGGCCGGCGGTAGCGATGCTTCCGGGGACGAGTCCCGGGAACCTTCGGGGGTGTCGTTTAGAAGCTCTGCGATGGAATCCGCGTCGCTCTTGAGCGGTGGCGAAATATCGTCGTCCTCAATCTCTTCGACGCCGTTGGTCTCAGCCTCGCCATACTGGAAGCCGATCCTCCTCAGAAAGTGTTGCACGGCTGTCATTTCAATCATGACCTGCCTCTTCTTCCTCGAGCTTATGTAGTCGGCCACCAGCGACACCCCCCGCGGCGTCCACGACGTCAGGTTTTCCTCCCCCTTGACGTAGTCGTGCTGGCTATTCATCCGCCACAGGTCGCCCACGCGCTTGATGGGCGCCGGGCGCATCTGCAGCGTAAAGATGCCCGTGCAGCAGTGCACAATTCGGACGTTCTGCCACAAGGACGAAAAGACAGACGTCTGCCGCACAAACGACCGCGACATGATCTGGCAGCACAGATTCATCGAGAACTTCATGGGCTCGGCCAGCTTCTCCGAGCTAATATCCCACGACACCGTCATCTGGACGCGGAACTTATCCGCCGTGACTCGGTCGAGGAGCAGCGAGTTGTGCAGGCTCGAGTCCCACTGGCCTAGGATCGTGATGCTCCGGGTCCCATTGGCGTTTGTGCGAAAGATGGGTTTTGATGGCAACTTGAGCGACAAGTCGGGCGTGACGGTACTGTCGGGTGTCTTGCCCGCGCTGTCGACAAGCTGAATCTTGCCCACCCGTATGGACGTAACGTCATCCCACGGCAACGCATCGCCGGAGCTATGCGTGAGGTTGATTGCTATCCGCCGCTGCAGCCCCTGATGCAGCTGAAACGTCCCGTTGTCGAGCTCGCTGGTCTGCGTCACCTCGACCGGCACGTAGTTGCCCTCCTCGTTCATCTCCAAGACCTGCACGCGCGAGAGAATATCGTGCTTTTCCTCGGTGAAGAACTGGGACTCGTTGATCCGCGCACCCTTGTTCCTGTCCTGCGCCAGGGGCACCGCATCTCTCATGTCGTCCCAGCTCAGCAGCTTATCGAGATGCATCGCCGACACCTTGGCAAATATGGCCACCCTCAACGTCGTCTCGGGGGGCGCGAACAGCGGAACGCTCATGCTATGAACGCTCTCGAACCGGATCGGGCCCTCGTCAAAGTCCTTGATCATCTGCGTCGTCGTGATGCCACCCTCCTCCGAGATCCCGGGGAGGAAGAGCTGCGCGTGCACCTCGGTCCCTTCCCGCTCCGCAAAGCCCACCATCTCGTGCATAACGACATTAAACTTGAGCGTGTTGGTCGGGGCTCGCGCGCTCGACGGTTCGAGCGCCAGCTTGATGATACCGATTGCGTGGGACGTGTGCGGCGAAAAGACATCGAGGGTAAAGTCCTGCACCCGGCTCTCGAAAACAGCCCGCAGCGGGACGTCAGCCTCGCCTACCAGCGTGTACTGCGGCATGCAGGTCTCGATGAAGGGGTTGTCAAGACTCAAGTGGCGGGCATACTCGGGCTGGTCCAGATACTGATACATCTGCCTCATTTGCCTGACCCGGTCGTGGAGCTTTTCGATACTCCACAGATGCACGACGCCGTTCTTGTAGTCGATGACGCGGACCCCAATGCATGGCTTGGGTGCTTCCTCGAGCGCAATATCATCACCCTCGCCTGTCAGGCCGTTGAGAACCATGTCGTAAGACGAGCAGAGAATGTGGCCGACGTCGACAACGGTAAACTGAAAGACCACGCTCTCCTCTAGCTCGTGGCTCATGATCTGGGCTTCTTTTAGGGTAGCGGCATGCTGCAGGACAGCCTCTGCCATCCGCACGTAATGCCGCCCTTTCCAATGCTTGACGACGTCCTTGGCGCGCTCGATTTCGTCCGAAGACAGCTTTGGGTTCGCCTTTGGTCGCTTGAGGGGGTCCAACTTATCCATCTTCTCTTCAAACTCGATGCGCTGCACCTCAAGCTGCTTCTGCATGTCGGCCTTGAGCTGCACGAGCGTCTCCTCCATCTTCTCCTTCTCCTTCTTGATCTCCTCGACCTCCACGTTGGCGATTTCAGCGGTTTTGAGCTGGTCAAGGTACTCCTCCTTTTGCTTCTCCAGCTGATTCTGCATCTCCTCGCGAATCTCACGCAGTCTGTCTTCGCCCTCGCCATGCTTTGGTGTTGACGGCATCGTCAGGGCGGTATCGAGCGAAAAGTTGTCAATGGTGCCCGTGGACATGTACTTTTCCCGGATCGGATACGACGCCATCGACTCCATGTCCTCGTCCCCCTCCCGGCCATTAACACGCTCCGCCCGGGCCCTCTGCACATCCTCCAACAGAGCATTGAGCTCCTCGTCGGTGAGATTTGTAAAGTTCTGGTCCGTCCCGAGGATAGCCGGCGCCGCTTCCCGTCGCGCAAACGACCAATCCGACTCGCGGGTATTACGCATGAATCCGGCCGGTGAGTCGGGGCGGCTGTCGCCCCACTCCGAGAAGGCTGTACTATAGTTCCTTTCGTGGCCCGGCCGGGGACTCGGCGTCGTGGAGGGCGACATGGGCTTGTCTAGCGAGAACTGGTTGATGCTGACCGATTGGCGCAGGAGGCTCTGCTCGGCCCGCTCTGCCCTCTCCGCCCTTGCTTCGAGGGGGTGGTTGAATCTGAAAATGTGAAAGTCGCCGAGGATAATACGGTATCCCGAGTGCAGCCTCTTAGGCTCCGAGACCCGTTTTCCGTTCACCATGACAGCGGCTCCCTCTTTCGGAATTACCATGACGGTTCCATCAGGCGAATTCTCAAAAGTGCAGTGTTCGTGGAGAATTTTGGACCCATTAAGTCGGATATTAACTTGGTGGTCCTCGTTGGACTCGACGTTGCCAACTGTCGTGATGCCGGGTTTCAGGTTATAGACCAGGCACTCCGCCAGCAGGGGATCGTCCGAGAGATTGACCAAATGGGGCATCTTCTTTGGCGTCGACATGCCAATGAAGCCCTTTTCAATGCTGATACCCAGCTCCTCGAGCGCCGCCTCACGCTCCTTGTGGATCTCCTCCGTCTTGGTCAGCTTCTGCTCCCAGGTCTGGTTCAGATCCTGCAAAAGCTTCTCGCTCTGGTTGAGCTGCTCCGCGATCTCGGCCTTGGAGACCTTCTTGACTGAGCCATCGGCCTGCGTGATGCTGACAATCTGCTGCTCCAGCGGCGTGCCTTCGGCGTAGACCTCCTCCATGGGAACGGGAATGCCGCTCTTCCCGCTCCCTCCGCCGAGCTTGCTTCTGAGAACGGCCAGCTCCTCCTTGAGCTCACGGATCATGCGGGCGTTGGCGTCCTCGTTGATGACGGCGTGGTTCTTGATGCGCTTGGCGGAATCAGCATAACGGAGCGTACTAAGCGTCTCGTCGTAGTTGATATCTGCGGGACTGATGGCCGCAATCATGGCCGTCATACTGTTGCCTCCGAGCGAATCTTTGAGCAACCAGGTGAGCACACTGTCTCGGTAGGGCACCTGGGTGCCGGTTGCGCCCTTCTTTTTCTTGCCGGTTGAGAGGTCCGCGAGGGCAGCAATGACACGGCCCAAGGTTGACAGAGATCTGTTGATTTCGGCGCCCTCCTTGAGGCGAGCGCCCGTGGCGCCCGTCGAGGTGGCTCTCTCGGAACCCGCGAGATCGACCAGACTAATCTTGGCCGCCTTCTCCATGGCCATCTTGGTTTCCGGGTCGAACCGCTTCTGCGTGAGCATGAGAGTGAAGACGGCGTGACTTCGACTCGAGGTTTCGTTCATGTTTGTCGCGGCGACGGTCCTGGCCTTGTTGCCCTCGTCCATCAGATGCTCAATCTCCTGGAAGCTCCCAACGACCAGCTTGGCCAGATCCTCGACGTAGGGGCCGGTCGACGGATGCTCGCGAACTTTGAGGTTGCCCTTGTTGGCAGGATTCAGGAGATCGCGCACTCGCTCGTTGTAAATCTCGAGATACGAAACCTCGACGGTGCACCGCAAGTTCTTGTCGGCCTGCATCTCCCCGATCCTGTTGAACATGTCCTGGCAAATCATGGGGATGATTCCCGCGTCCTTTCCGTACCCCATCATCGAGTAAGACTTTCCGGAACCCGTCTGTCCGTAAGCAAAGATGCAGTTGTTGTAGCCCTGGAAGGCGTTGTCGAGCAGCGGCTTCCCCAGATCATCGTGCAGGTTGTCCTGGCCGGCATAGTTGGGCGCGTTCTTGTCAAAGGACCAGTACGACTTGTCAAAGGCGAAGACCTTGCGGCCCGAGTCCTTGGCCCCCTTCCCGGCGCGTTCGGCATGGTCGGGCGGCGGTGTGAGGACGGTCTGGTTGTCCTTCATCTCGACGATACATTTTGCGTGTCGGTCGTGTTCTATGAAATCACGTTAGCATCTTTTTTCGGGCAGACCAGCAGCGACGGGGGCACGAGGGGACGGAGGGAGGAGACTGACCTCTCCCGTTGAAGGGACGAACTCTGACGACGACCTTGATGTTTCCGCCGCCCCCGGGGGGCGCGGCGGCGGCGGTGGGAGCCATGGCGACGAGCTGTGGGCGAGCTGCGGGCAAAGGGCCACCAAGATGCAGCCCTCGGTCGATCACAACTGCCTAGAGCTCGAAGCTCTCTCGACGGCGCGCGTTGGGTCGGTGCGGTTGTGGTTGGGATGACGACGATGGGCGCGGTTGCTCGCTGAGGTCCAGGTCCAGCCGTGCGTTGACAAGCGGCGCGGGCATCCTACTCGCGACAGAGCAGCGACGAGACGAGCGGCGTCTGACAGTTGTGAGCCTGGAGTTCGAGACGAAGGGAGGGCGTGTGGTTTGGCGTTGCCGCTCGTGGCGGTGACCCAGTCCTGAGTCGACCCCAGGGTCGATCGCTAATCGAGATTGCTGGTGGGCGGCGGGCGGTGGACTCCGAGGACCCTCAGGCGGGGGGGATGGGGATCCTCCAAGCTTCAAAGCGTTGGGCACTTTGCGATCGAGAAAGACCGATTTTCGGAGAACAGATATCGCGTTTCAATCAGGGACTCGGTCAAGCAGTATGGCGAGAGTTGGCGTGTATGTTGGTTGTCAGGTGAAGCGTACCCGACGGCGATGACTCGACAAGGTTTTGGTGTCTCTTGCAGCAGCAGCCCAGGCCCGCGCCGTCAACAAAATTTGGGGGACGACATGACGGGAAGACGCGAAGAAGCGCGCCAGGGCCTGCATTCCACTGGACCACTGGACCACTGCTCCGGGAACCTTGGAAACGGGAAGAAGCCCTGCGCTGCAATTGGTCGCTGGCCACTTCGTCATGGCTCGAAATTAACTTCTTCGCGGGCAATTCACGTGTCACCGAGCCATGGAATTCTTTTTTCTTTCTGCATAAATGGCAATTACCGTTGGGATTGTTTCCCTTGATGCCTGAATGACACCCCGAGGTCTTGGCAGGTATTCCGATCTATCATCTCCATCCTCGTCGACCAGAGTAGGTCCATGACCCAGATGCCTCTTCGTTTCAACGAGACTGTTTCGATCTCCAGATCCACGAAATACCAAACAAAACCCAGCCGCATGGATTCAGCTCGTCAGGTTTCATATTTCGGGGAAGTACTGGTTTCACGACGTGACTCAACTGCCTCTTCCAATGACCAGCCGCCTTCTCACTTTGGGATGGACATTCCGCAATCTTATTTATATTCTCCGACCTACAGTCATCTCGGGGAGGACAAGATTGATGTGGTCTTTGTTTGGCCTCGAAGCGGGACAAACGGTAGATTGTCCAAGAAAATCACTTGACATCTCACAAACTCCACATCATCACCAGCTCTCAGAGGAAGGTAGGGTCGTCTATCTGCAGAGTATACATGTCCTGCAATATGACCCGCAACTCATATGACCACCAAGCTGGTTCCTGAAAGACAGATATGGTGTCCCATGATGGCCAAAGACGCCTACTGTCTTGTCTTCCCGTCCACCAGCCCCAGGTCCTTCTCAACCATCTGGCGGCAGATGGGGTGATAAAAGTCCCGGTTCTTCTCAAACGTCTCGAGCGCGAGATCCCGGTTGACCTTGTTGAGGCTGCGAAACAATGGGCGGACAAACTTCATGCGGCCGACCTCGCCGAGCAGGTCGGCAACGCTTCTGTATGCGCTCGTGTCTTCGGCCAGGAGTGCGATTTGGTAGAAGGCCGTCTTGAGCTCGGCGTTCTTCGAGTCCAACAAACCATACGTCTTGCCGAGGGATTGCTGTGTCCACGTCAGTCATAAGGTCCAGGTCTACGTGGACTCGGTTTGGCTTTGGGTTGATAACATACCGCCCGCTGCACCGTCAAGGGCGTTTCAAAGCCCTGCACTGTCTCGAGGAACAGGAGAACCTGGTTGCCCGTCCATGACGAGATGTCCTCCGGACTCGGCGAAAAGTCGCTCTTCTTCCACTTCTCAGCCAGCGCATAGCACACATCGGCGAGGGACGTGTCAAACTCTGGCTTTGGGGGCAGGCCGGGGGTGTAGAACCGGCCTTCCCAGTCAATCGACGCCAGCTTGTCTTTGAGGCCCGCATACTCTGGAGTGCTGAAGAACTCGAGGAAGGTATCCCTGAATTCGAAAGAATCCAGTGACTTGTTCGTCCACTTGGTGAAGTAAAAGGGGATGAACTTGTTAAAGTTCTCCCTTCCAACCAGGCGGTCGAGGTAGTAGACGAAGTGAAAGCCCTTCTCATAGGGGACCGTGCTGAAGGCATCGTCGGGATCAATGCCCTTGTGGCTGATGCAGAGCTTGGTGAACTCGTGGTCTTTGCCATACGACTTGACCGCTTCCTCTGCAGTCCAGACTTGTAAGCTTCAAGATCCATACTCCCATGTGGGATGGTCTTACCGAGGGCGTTCCAGCCGCCGAGGGCCGAAAAGTCAAAGTACGCATCGTTGCCGTGGATCTTGGCCAGGATTCGACGCTCAAGGTACATGGTCCAGCCCTCGTTCAGCCAGCTAGCGACAACGTCAGCATATTTGACGTCCACAATTCAAACACCAGGGCCTAGGGGGGCAGCCCAGGGAAGAACTCACAAATGCTCCCAGCTGCAGCTGGTCACCAGATTGCCGCTCCAGCTATGGCTCAGCTCATGGGCAATGACATCGATGTTCTGTTTGTCTCCGCTGATGATGGTGGGCGTCGCAAACGTGTAGATGGGATTCTCCATCCCTGTACAGTGTCAGCTTCAAGTCAACCCCTATTCCGAAAAACAACAACCCACCTCCGTACGGGAAGCTTGGTGGCAAGACCAGAACATTGTACTCGCCCCACTTGTAGGGGAAAACAATGCTCTCTGCCGCATCCAGAAATTTGTCCATATCGCCCTCGAGCTCCCACTTGGAGGCCTCGAGCTCGTTCGGGCCCGTAGCCACCGAGGAGCATCGGCCAATGCGGGCCTCGGCGATGTCGCCAGAAGCCAGGGCAAACAGGTACGACGGGATGGGGACGTTCTGCTCAAACTTGTAAAGCTTGTCTGAACCCGACCCCTCGACACCCTTGCTCACGCCGCTGGCAACGACAGGGTGCGGGCTGGTGATGTTGAAGGTGTAGGTGCTCTTGACATCAGGCGTATCCTGGCAAGGGAACAGCGAGCGCGCATGGATGGCCTGGCACTGGCTGAACATGAAGGGGGCCTGTTTATTGCTCGTCTGGGCGGGTGTAAGCCACTGAAGGGCGGTGCACTTGTCCGTCGTGGCCAGGTCGATCTCAAGCTTGACGACCTCGCCCTTGGAAGCACCGTCGGGAACGGCCACATGGACGGGTGCGCCGCTGGCATCGACTCGGTCCTTGATCTCCCATTTGGAGGGAGTCGAGTTGAGCTTGATGGAGGAAACGGACAGATAGCTGGAGTCGAGGACAATTTCCTTGCTGGCCTTGTCCGTTTGCGACTCGAGCTCGAGGATGACGGATCCGCGCAGGCACTTGGCAGCAAAGTCGACCTTGAGGTTTGCCGTTGTGTGCCTGGTCCGCCAGGCGCCGTAGTTGGACAGCGTATTGGGATCTCTGGTGGCGGCCATGGTTGCGATGCCGAGGCTAAACCAGCGACGTTGTGGCGAGAGTGGTGATGCCGATTTTGAGAGGATTGGTGTTGTTTCTCGAGCAAACGGGCCCCTCGAAATTCTCAATAAGCCCAACATGAAAGCTCCGCCCCTTCTCGTTCTTGTTTTGGTTCACAAATGAGGCCTTGTGATTGATCCTCACACCTTCCCTTCTCGTTCCCTCTGCTGTTGCTGTCTCTTCTGTGATAGGCTGCTCTATATGGGTGATGTCGTTGGGCATCAGTCACGTGCCGAGCTGATTAGGTAATGAGGTAATCTGCACCAGTGGGAATCGAAGCCCACTTGCCCGATTTGCTCCGACAACATCTTTTCTCCTTCCCTCGGGGACATCGTGGCATTGGAAGCAATACGATTCTCTCCTCATCTTTCTCTTTCCTTCTCATCCTCCCTCATCCTTCTCCGCGAGAGGCATCATCACTCTTCTCTCACCAACCCCCCAACTTTTCTCGTCAGAAAAAGGCACACAGGCACGCAAACAGGCAACCCGGTGATGCAACATTGACCACCCCAGACACGAAACATGTTTCACCGGCAAACGGGCCAAAAGAACCTGCGAGCCACCCTCAAGCCCTGCGATATAGCACTTGCCTTATCCTGTTTTTTTCGGACGCCTTGAAACACCATCCCAGTTCACCATTGTCAACACGTTGAGACTCAACTCATCCCCATCTCCCCCGCCATCTCTTCTCAGACCAGACCCAAGATGCGGAGACATTGAGATCTATGCGCCACGCCGAACGGGAGCCGTCGATCCCCCGCTTTGCCTCACTCGCGCTGCGTACCAAACATCAACCAAATATCGTACCAAGGTTGACGAGGTTCCATCACCGGTATTGCGCAGCGGAATATAGACTCACAGACACGGCACTGGGCCGTCTCTCTGTAGGCGAGCCAACGACGTTTTGTTCCGTCAGAATGAAGTTGTTCTTCCCCGCCATGTTCTCGCGGAGGTTTTCCAGCCGCGCGAGGACCCCGTCGATCCCGTCATGGCAGAAGCTCAGCAATGAACAGACGGGATATGCCACACCTCGGAATAGAAGCTCCCCAGGCTTGAGGGTTCCCTCCCAGCCTTGTGTGCTGGATAAGATGGTACTCAAAACTCTTCTGCAGAAACCCTCAGGAGGACCGCAGTGGTTCATTGCTACCTTGATCTTGTTTCTACCATCTTATCCCATCTCCTTCGATTCCTGGATGAGGGAGATTCATTCATGCGCTCTTGGTCGACAAGTCTTCCAACTTCAAGGTTGTTTCTCAAAGGGAGGGCACCTTCACGCTTTCTTCGAAACACGACTAGAAGCCATCCAGCAAGGGGAAGGTTGGATCGAGGAAATGAAATCTCGCTGAGGCCCGGCTTCAACTCTTGACAAAGTTCCCACGGCCCTCCCTCGGGGTTGAAATAAAGAGACACCAAAATAGGGGGGTGTCTGTTCGCAACATCAACCCCACACTCACCAAGGGCTGTTAGGGCAGCCGCATCAGCTCGCCTGCCCCTCTAACACCCATCATCACGACCCCGCGCTGGTAAAATTACAGGGCTCGACGCTCGGCGGTCTTGCCACGAGGTTGACCACATCTTCACATTGGCGCGGGGGACGGTGACGAGATGACCACCATGCGTGTCATCGTCCGAACGTACGCACAGCTGAGGTCTGGATGACACCTTTCCAATCTCAATGTCTCAGTCATGGATGAGATTGATGAAGGTCTGGTCGGAGACGACGACGCCGACGACGGGTCAACTCGCAATCATCCCGTTCCTCGCAAGCCCGGGGCCGCTGGACTTCTCGAGCTCACCTGAGAGGAAGATCCGATCACTGCCGGCGGAGAATAGGGGGAGATTAGATCGATGGTCAACGGATCTGTATCGGACATACACCTCCACGCCGCACTGGCAGAAGCATCACCAACCGACCGCACCGACGACGACGTGCATCTCAGCCCTTGCAGGGCCATCCCGCTGTGATGCTCAAGAAAGGCATGAAATGCGCCGGCGCACACATCCAACGGCGATACAGGCAGGCCGAGACTTCAGAAGCTGCCATGTGCCAAGGTGTGCAGGTGGGGGACGGTGAGATGGGGAGGTTTCGAGTGTTTCGTCCCATCTCTCCCCGGCCAGCAGCCGAACCTCCGATGCCCCACTGCTTCTCGACCGGCGCGGAGGGCTTCTGTGGACCGGATCTCGCGGCCGGGGTTCTTGGCTCGCCTTTGCCGCGATGTCGGCCTTCTTTTCTTAGTGCCCCCATCACCATACCCCAATCCCTTGATTTTGTCGCTTCCAAAGTGAGGGGTCGGGCCATCAGTTTGCTTCGCAGCAACAACAAGTCTCAAGTGACGTCCTCGCGCTCCCAACAACCACCTGCCGGATTATCTGGTTCAGTCATAGGCTCTCCTCGATCGTGGTCCAGCGAGAGCTCGGGGCCTCATGGTGGCTCCGGCGCCCACGGCGCAGTGCAGCGGCGCCGCAACAACAAGGGGACCCCTCCCCTGCCGTTGGTTGTCTCAGGAACCTGACCCCCCCGGCCTGCTGGCGTTGCACTGAGGGATGCCCCGCTGCTGGCTGGGATTCGCCGTCTCGCGCATCCAAGCGAACCTCTTCCTGCAGCACTGCGCGAGAGCTCCATCCACGAAGAAACCATCGCACCCGCAAGCCAGTGTGGGCTGGAGCTTTTGGCCGAGAACGGCCTCGTCGTCCGTCTGGCGGTGCGTTGGGTGGCTTGCCCTCATCAACCTGAGGAAGGCTCTCGCCTGCCGGTTCCGCGCCCGGTAATCACTGATAGGCCCGAGAGTGATGGCAAGTTGACAGGTGCATTCCCATCCCATCCCGCCGTCACGGGAGAAAGGAGAAAAGAAAGGAGGTTAAAAAAAGCAGCATCGCGGGAGATTTGACAGTTCACTTTGGGCAGCTGCAAAGACGGACGGCGACGGCAAGTCATCGTCTGTGTCTTAAGTGCTCGCAGCCGCCAGACCTCCAACAGGGCAACGCAAAGTCGGTGCTCTGCAGTCGATGGAACCGGCAACCCTCCTGCTGCTGCCTCAACTCGGACAATAACGTCTCTCTCTGTTGGATGCGGTGCAGCAGCAAGTCACTCGCAGCAAGCAGCAGCAGCAGCAGCAGCAGTGGTCCTCCTCCGGTGTCTGGTTCGCCTGCACGCGGGTTCGCCCCAGTGCCGTCCAAGCGGTATCTCCAGTGTCTCTTTGGTTCTATTTCGAGTACGTACCTGTGTGTCCCGACCTCTTGTGACCAACAAGACTTTCCTGCTGTGCGTTCGCAGCAGAGAGGACCAAGGTTGTGTCGCAGTTCTCCGCTTCTACCAAACTTTCTGGCAACCACCCACCTCCTCTTGCACGCACCTACGCCATATCGCAACCAGAGGGTGGGATAGCGCCGCGCCTTTTCTTACTTCCCCGCACTGCTCGAAAAAAAAACAGGATGAAGAAACTATGGCTCGGGTCCCGGACGCCGTTGAAGTGGATGGACTGCGAGCTCGCCGTCGCCTTGGAGGCACGGCTTCGGCGCGCGCAAGATTTATATGGTACAGACAGACAAGGCGCCAGCTCTCCCTAGCTGCTGCCGGTCGGCAGTCTCTCGCTCACCGGCCGGCCCCAGATATCACATCGGGAATCTCGGCAGGTCGACTAGTCGATCTCGGCCCTCGGGGCACCCAACTCGCAAAGCCCCGATCTCCCGATCCCAGCAAGGCGGCGAGATACAGCGCAAACAAGTCTACACCGGTCCAGAAGAGCTCACGGAGGCTAAGCCCTTTCAACGGTCTCGCTAGCCCAGTTGCGAAAGCAGCGCCGATGGCTGTGAGCGCACTGATCTCAGAAAAGCCATGGCTCTCTTGCTCGCTTGTTTCGCCATGGAGCGGCGCAGTGGAGTCCTCTCTGTGCGCTTGCAGTAGACTGCTCCCTCCTCGCCAAAAGAGATCTGAGACGGCGACGTCCCTGACTCCCTCGTGGGAAATGTACTCGTGCAGTCCACGTGGGATGACGGCGTGCTTTAGTGCGCCTTTAGCGTCTTGAAGCCGAGTAAGCGACGAGGCTCATGTCCTCGCCGGTTGCTGGTCACCGGTATTGGTGATGGTATGGGAGACCGGAGGCCGGAGGTGGTTAGGAGCCGGTGTCCGGGGCGGACTTGGCCACGTGGGACTAGCCGTCTTTACTTGTTGACCCGTTGACCTGTTGTATACTGGGGAACAGATCCGAAGCAGTCTCTCACCGCCAGGAGCAAGAACCACTTACACAGGAACGAAGATGCATATACTCTGTCGGTATCGTTCTATAGGTGATTTCACGGTCTTGGAAGCATATGTCTCTTGCACCGCAGTGTCGACCTAAGTATCCTGCATTGTGCAAGCGAGCTGGTAGTCGTCTCCCATCGGGTAGACTTCTCACATGCCACATGCAGACAGGCCGCATCCTCGCGAGCCAAGTGCAGGTCAGCATACGGACGGCGATAGGTTATGGAGGGAAGGGTTGCACAGGAGAAAAGGATGCGAAACAAGTCTGCCAGATTCATGTGGTTGAGGTCTGAATATGGAGGTGGCGCAAGGGAGACCCGGTGTAAGCGAGGGGGTGATGGTGTTTTGCGAATAGCTTCAAAGGGGCGGTGTCTCGGGAAGGTTGTATAGCCCCCCTCGTGAAGAGCCCCCTTTCGTCTGCCTTTGGTTATCTGGGTGCGTCGCGGGTGCGTGGGTAGGCTGATACGTTAGTGTGCAAGCGCTATCGCATCTCGATGCTCATGTCTCATCAATCTGATGTCTGAACGTGGGGTTTCGCGTGGAGGAATGCAAGACGCTCTGTTCAGTTAAAGGTGCGAGCTCGAGAATGAAGATGATACGGAGTTGATACGTTTGGTGGCGAGCCATCGATCCGTGGTTCGGAGAATTCGGCAAGTTCGAGGGCCGGAAATAGACTCGAGATGAAGTCAAAGTCAACTCAGTCTTGACTCTTGAGTCGATGTCAAAGCCTTGGAGTTTCTGTATCCTTTTCAGTTTAAAGACAACCCCAATCAGTGACCACTCATGTCTGGATCTGCTCCATCATGGAGAAAGCAGTCATCCTGCACACAGGAGTTGCATGCTCTCCAGGTTCATGCGAGCCCCTTTCTTCAGCGCATGCTGTAGGTACCTGCCAACCTACAGCACGCAGATGCACCCACGAACGCCTCATGCGTGCAAGTATGTCCTGCTTCATCTGTCCCCTTGGAGGTCAGACGGGGATCGAAGAGTGTTCGACATGTGCCGTATGCTTCTGCAATAGAGCCAACTGTGGCATCGTTGCGACTATACAGGCAGCGTCTTCGCGATATGTTCTGCTCAGGCTCTATAACTTGTCGCGATGACGATGAAGTAGACAACCACTTGGCACGTCTCTCATTTCCTCGCAACAGCCCCCTCTCATAGCCCCTTCCGTTAATTCGCGGCCCAGAAAGAAACAACAAAATTCCAGGAAACACTGGACGTTGTCGATATCAGCCATCTTATCAGCCACTTTATCTCCGTCGACAGCCGTTGAAACCTGACAGGCCGGCCTGCAGAAGCACAATGGAAAAAGAAAAGAAATAGGTAGGTACCCGTCCTGCCGTCAAACGAGACAAACACGCCCCATAAATCCCCGTCGCCCGAAGGCCGCCGAGAGCCGCCGGGAAGTGTATCGCAGCGTCGCACCGAGAGAGCAATCTTCGACCTCCAAAAGCAGGGCTGTCTGTGCCATTGTCACGGTAGCCTCGCAGCACTTGCTGCTGCGTTCCCCACAACCGCCACAACCGCTTGCAAGGACATCGTACGATGTGATGAGGAGCGCACTGGCGCAGGCCATGCTGCTGCTGCAAAGGCGAGCGGCGAGGGGGGTCGTGACCCAGCAGGAGCAAAGACGAATACCACCCTTTCTGTCTGCGACCGTCTCCCACTTCGCCAAAACTGGGAGAGAAAACAAGGGAAAGAGACTCACCCGTCCGTCGTGGCATCTCAACAGCTTCGCCCAGCGGACGACGCGGGACGGGAGGACGGACGGCATCGGCCTCGGGCGCCATGGAAATGAAATAGAAGCACCAAGCGTAAGTGCTTGCATTATCTCTTCCCGCCCGAACAAAAAAACAAGGCGATTGATGAGGTCCGCGGCACGGGCGAGACTGGGAGACGTCGAGAACCGCACCGTCGTGAGGGCGAACAAGACCGGGACCGGTGGAGAATCGCATCCTCGAGATGGATTTGCCGTCTTCAGCCGGAAACAAGCTGGACTCGCGTGCCCCTCAGGGCCCATGGTCCAAGCGCACAGCAACAATCTCGTGCCGTGAGGCCCCTCTTTCTTCTGGACCTGGATTTGCGAGGGCATCCGCTTCATGGCGGCTTGTGTAATATGGGCCATTTTTGTGATTGCTTGAGGATGCATGAGGTCTTCTATCCAAGGACGGAAGACGTGGTGGACGAAAAGGGGCACTGCTGTCGTCAACTCGTCTGCACGGGGGAGAGCTGTTCGAATTGGCGAATCAGAGCCGCGGAAATTCTCCTCGCAGGCCTGTGAAACACCGTTGCCGAGGACGCCAGCCTCTCTCTTTGCACCCAGCACTGGGCCGTATAACATCTTCGCACATCTCGGGCTCTCTTCGGTGGTGGCAGTGTTGATTCGGTACTGTGTGATATCGCCGAGAGAGCATGCAGTCTCGTCGTCAGTGTCGTAGCCGGGGAAGCTGTCATGTCGAGAGCCCAGCATGTTGGTGATGAATTGGGGGAGTTGGAGACAAACAGGCTGCCAGGGTCGCTGTGACGGCGCCGTCAGCGAGAAACAACAGGGGTCCAAGACTCGGCGGGGCTGGGCTCTGGGCTTCGACCCCAGTGCCAGGGGCCTACCGGATGGGGAGCCGAGCTCAGACCCTGGTCTATAAACGTGGTGGTAACGGTGATCGCGGATCCATAACCGATTTTGGAGCTGTGAGGGGACTGAGGGGCCTGACGATCCCCCACCACCACTGCCGTGTGATGGATGTTTCTCTCGGCCGTCGTCTTGCGACGACAACGGTGGCAGAAGCAACGCGATGGTCGTCGACACTCCACGCCGAAGGCATCCAAGCTGTTCCTGACCCCCCTTGCCGTTCCTCTCCGATTGTATCCCGACGGCAACTAAGCCCCTTGCTGGCCCGCTGTGCTTGATAGTGGCTCCCCATGCGGAGTGATGGCGGGCAGACCCTGCACCTTTCCGTGATGAAATCGATACGGTTCCTGAAGAAGCACGCAAGCTTAATCAAAATATGCATATTCCACCATTTCGACGAGTGCAACGGCTACCGCAACGTGCCGAGTGCATCGCCAAAGGACCTCGAGGACCCTGCCTCGGGCCTCGTCTTGACGGACACGACGAGGCCAACCGACTGGATGGATCCACAACTTCGCCAAGAGGCAGTTCGCGAGATCGGGGTTTTGTTTCAGAGCCATCTAGAAACACTTCGCCTACCGGCAAGACGGTCTGCCATTGTAACTTGGTCTTGTCAGTCTTGGAAGAATAAACCCCACAAGATGGAGGCTTCATATCGACCGGGACCCGGGCAACACTTTTGATGGCCGGTGAAGATATGGAGTGTCCATCGCTCGGTGTGGTGCCCCCCAACTGCTAGGAGGCTTGCGACTTGCATCGTTGCCATGGTGAGCACAAGTCAAGGCCAAATGCCAGGTGAGAATTGTCCAAGGGATGGGATGGTCTTGCTCACCGCCAGACTGGACACGCGGCCCATCACGGGAATACTACACACTCATGCGGAATCATGACCTCGAGGCAACGCTGCTGATTGCGGAAACCTGGTGACGAAAGTCGATCACACTGTAAATAATCTGAGGCCCTCTCATCACCACTTACCCTACCCTGATGGGCAAATGGCAAACATGACATCTCCCCCACGTTGAAGCTGTTTGACTGCAGGTGTTAGTGTGGCTTGACGTTACGCGAGAGCTGCCGCTGCACACAACGCACTGCATGCCATCGGGTGCATTTGATCGATGGTCTCCGCCAGGACGCATGCCAGGTGCGTTGATGGCGGAAAAGGATCAGACGAACAGCTATCCAGCGGTGGGGCGTTCTATATTTCGAAGTCTTGCTAGACTCGGACGTTATCGAGTCTGCAGGACCTACGTGAGGTCTGGACGTCTTGATGTTGCTGTCGTTTACCGGTTGTGTTTGTTGCATTGGTCGGCAGATATCCTGAAGAAACCTGGTTGTGCCGGTATTGTGAGAGTGTTGCTGAATGTCATGGCAGCGTTTGGGCCCAGACTCATCGAGGGGGGAGAAGGCCATTGCTCAACGAGAGGGGGGGATGATATGGGTTCCGGTAATATCCCAGGGTCGACGTTGAGGTGGTGAGGGTGGTGAGAGCTTCAACTGAAAAGGCAGAGTCCAAACAGGACCGATTCGAAACGCACGGCGAGTCGGAGCAGGCGTTTCACCAGACGGGCGGTGGTTAAAGTCGACATGGACGAAGTCGGCACTGAACATGGAATTCTCCGAGCCATCCAGGCCCAGATGAAGGAAAGAGGTCTGCATCTCAATATCCGAATGAGAGATGGGTGCAGCTTTCAAATTCATGCAAAAAAAATGCGTGTCTCAGTGGTTGCAGCTGCCTGCCGAGCCTGCCTCACAGCGGCCAATCCGATCGTGTGGGGTAGGCAGACTCTCCACTGTCCACTGCGGTGTCCACTGTCCACAGCGCTCTTTCCCGCCCGAGATCCGAGCCTCCCGCGCCTTGCTCCGCCAGAATTTAGCGCCTCACTCACTGCAGAATGAGAAGGCGGCATGGCAGTGGCAAAAAATCTCTTCAATGCTCTTCCATGCGAGCATATTCACTTCTTCCTACGATGGAGACAAGAATGGGCTTGGACGTTACCTCATCACCCTCATCCCTCTTTTGCCACTCCTCTCATGCGACATCGTCAGCTGGGTCGAGGCAGCCAGATTTTCAGTGGGGATTGGGAGATCGTTCATGCGTCGTCGACAGCCAGCCTGCGATGCCTTGCCCATCTCATGACCGCAGCACATCGACACGGGCAGCGATGGCCTGCTCATCTCGGCTTTGCAACTCGACTTTCCCAGCACCCTCGTCCTGGCATTCCACGGATGTCATCGCTCCGCCGCGTCTCCCGTGCACGCAGTAGGCAGGACGAAGTACGTTCGAGCCTTGCCTCGCCGTCGCCGCCCGCGTGCTCGGTGCACGATTCGTGGTGTTTCGCCAGTCCCGCTGTCGAGCCCGAACCCGAAACGCCCGAATCTGGACACCACCAGACTGACACGGGAACCGAAAAACTGGCGTGTGGTTGCTATAGAGGCCCGTCATATAGCACACCTGGATCTCCCATCTCTGGGGAAGCATGAGGGGTTCACGGCTTCAAGTTCGTGTGTCTGTATCGAGAAAACGCGGGGCCGTCGTTGCAGCCCGCCCGCGTCTGTCTCTCCCTATGAGAGAGCCGTGTTGGGCGGCTCACGGACGTCAGTTACGGCTTCCTCACAGCATCTTCGACACCCTCCTCGCCCGCCGGCATGCTTCCTTCAACCGCAGAGCCAATGGCGCTCGCTGACAGGACCATTACGAGATCCGTCTGTCTGTGCGTGCCGGCGAGCTTTGTCCGCAAAGGGGCCAGATTCATCTCCCTCCGGCGCTGCTGGAGACCGCACTGACCGGAAGACCTGCACTCGACTGCTCCGGCCGTCGTCGACGTCCCGGCAATGCCCTCCAGGTCGGTCAGGTAGGTCTCCAGGTCGACCTGTCTGGTTCCCAGCCCAAGGGAGAAGGACGGAAGCTCTCAACACCAGGACGCGCAATCCACGTCGTTTCACCCAGCAACAAACGACAATGCCCCCAGACTTTGTTCTTCTGGAAGCATGGAGCATGGCAAGACCAATGTTGAGCGTCGATCGGGACTGATTCTCAACCAAACCCCAGAGGAGGAAGATGGAGGGGGGCTCTCGACTCTCGAGCCTCTTGGTGGATGCGGGGTTGGCAGCAGATGGCCCTCGATTGCATCCGCAACCACAAAATCTCAACCGCCAAACCGCTGCGCAGCAGGCTCGAGCTTTGCCGTCTCCATCGCAGCGGCATTCGACTCGTGCTGGAGTCCGACTGTCGGGCCTCGAGTGGTGCGCATCGGCCGTGGCCTGGCCCAGGTGAATGGGCGGCATCCCAATACCCTCTCGGCGTCGGGCGGTGGAACCGGTGATAGCACGCTCTTCCTATGCCGGCGATAGCTCTGCCTTGTGGTGCGGTTGTTCTCTGCGACTGTCCAACAAGTCCCCCCAGGGCTCACATAGCAATCGCTTCTGCCGACAAGCGCACTGCGAGCGTCCCGCATGCTTGCATCCCGTCCCAGCATGCCGACATCGTGGTGACGAGTTCAGAGAGGTTTGGACTCGCGGCTGGCTCTGCTGGTCATGCTGGTCATGCTGCTGCCGCACTGCGCAGAGGCAACATCGCGAATGCATTCAGATGCACCCCAGCAGTACCAGCAGAGGTCCTCATTTAGCCAGCGTTGGACCATTGGTCTGCTGGTGGGGGTTCGGTTGAGGGATGGCTGAGGAGGGCCTTATTGACGAGCTGATATCGACAGGCATGCGGGATGCGGCGACAACCCCTGGCGCCCCCCCTGCGACACGGCTGCACGTCTTGACAAGGACGACAAGGAGACAGGGATCCAGGCCGGGGATGGCAGACCCGTCAAGGGTCTAAGCGGTTTCAACTGCTGCCCCCGCCGCCTTGTCACACCAATGTACCCGGCCCGTCTCTTTTCTTCTTGTCCGACCGTTGGCGGGGGCTTGGGGTACCCGCCAGGCCGCCACCGATGCGCCGCCCACGCCGGTACTGCCGGCCGACCCTGGAACGCCGGGGTACTTGGGGGAACAAGCAACGCTCTTGTCTCAGGCCCTCCTGTCACCCTCGTGTCGACGGCCGCACAACGCTACCTCCGAGAAACAGACGGTTACCACGCTGATGGCCCCCTTCCCCCCGAGCCCCCGTCTCTCTCCAGACCTGGCCTGCCTCACACTGTGCTGCCCGGCTGCCCGTGGGCGGGCACGCCATGTGTCCGGAGACGTTGTGCCCTTGCAGCGGCACTGTACTGCTTGGGGCCTTGGCCCTCGCTCGTCTCGTTGCCACTCTGCCCCTGTTGACGGTGGTGGGCCGGTGGTCATGACGGCGAGGTGGGAGTCTGGAGTCTGGACAAACCCACTTGCAAGTGGCCTGTCCCGGGGGGCCTGCACGGCCATGCGACGGGTTCCCTGGGCTCGATTCAAAAGCAGGCACTCCCTGGCCCGTCTTGCTCAGAGTGCATACATATATACCCTCAGCATCGTCCTTGGCCGGTGAGCCGCTCTATATTATTCGACGTTTAATGTCCTCCTGGCCCTTATCCGCACCTCCTCCTCCGGGCCAGTGACCACCTGCTATTCATCCTCTCGAAACATACCGGCTGGTTCCCGTCCCAATGGCGCACATTGCCGAATGCCTCCTGGATTCCGATGCCGACGAGTTCACCCTTAGCCTCAATAATTATATAGCAAAGGCGCTTTCCACACAATCCTCCGATGAGTCGGTATGCAACCACTTTACCATCACCACCTGCCGCTGGCCCAAGCTTACAAGTATTTCTCCCTTCACAGCTACAGCTAGGAAGAGCCTCGCCGTCGCAAGACAAGCAGCCCTTTGTCTGGAGAATGCATCAAGCCGAGCGGAAATACCAGCTGTTTCCCACGGGGAAGCAGCTGCCTGCCACCCCGGGGGGCAAGTCTCTTGATCCCGAGCAGGCTTTCGCCCTGGCTATGGGACAGAATGGTGACAAGAACGAAAAGACCAACCCCGGCGCCGGTCTGAGGATACGCATCAAGGAGCACAATCTCACCCGCAGGCGGAAAGTCAGCATCCCAGATCTGGGACCCATGACAACAGTTCAGGAGCATGCTCTGGACTCCCGTACGCCAGGTTCCCGCTTCTATGATGTGTGCCGTCGGAGCTAACAGCTGTCAGCTACAATCCCCGGACGCCCACCACTCCATGAGCGCTCGATCAGCGCCCCCGGCGTCCCCTCCTGGAAGCAGCACCACCTCGCCGAGTTCATGGCACCGTCCAGGGACCAGAGAGTCGAGACCAGAGCGGCTGGTCACATTGATCATCGGAGGTTGCAAAGCGACGGCCGGCCACCGCTTTCTCCCAAGAACTTGGCGCCACTCGTGATTCCCGCCCCTGGCGCTGCCATCCCCCGCCTCGCCCAGCAGATTTCTCTCAGCCGTCTTCGATCAGGAAGCACTCCTCTCGAGCCCACGATACGCTCGGCCAAAACCGACGACTCGCCCCGCATCCGAACGCCCTTTACGCCTCTCTCGGCCGCCTTGACTCCCATGTCGGCCGCAACGTCGACCATGACCACATCCACTCTTCCCACCCCCGTTACAGCACCGATCGAGTCGAGGGCATCCCCAAAGCCGTGGGAAAAGCCAGCCGCTTCCAGTGCCATGAAGGAGTCCATCCCAGAGGAGAGGAGTGTTACACCCAAGCCCGACAATGTCGAACCACCACAAAGTGCACCTCCCGCCAACGGTCATCGGAGGAATCTCTCAGACACGGGAAGCATCATGGATAGGGGGCGACCGAGGAAGCGAACAATTGGGAGCGAAGGCAGCGTCCTGAAGCGAACAGGGGGTGGGAGGAGCAAGAGTGCGGATCGTCGGGCTTTCGAGCAGTTGCCCAAGGGGTGGAAGGCGAGCGACGCGGCCGACATGCTCTGCCAAGCGGAGGTCAGTCTGTTGCAGAAGCAGGCGCTTCAGCAAGCAGCGCGGTTCGAGGTGTTGAGGAAGGACGACGTCGACAATCTGTCACGGGTAAGTCGTTCTCGCTCTGAATAGGCACGAGCCGAGTTTAACCATTTATCCAGGAGCTTCGCCAGCTTGATGAGCGCACAGAGTACCTTCGGCGCACCTACACTTCGCTCCGGGCCGGCAGACGCAACCTTCACACGCGCATCTGCCAGTACCTGCGATCTCCCCGCACGGCCAAGTTCAGCCACGATGCCATTCTCAAGCAGGAGGAAGCCCTTGCTGAGCTTGATGCGTCGATCGATGACTGGGTGGCCAAGCTGGAGCACGCCGAGAACCGCCGCACTCGCGTGCGGCAAAAGCTCCTCGAGCACGTTGCCGCCGCCGCCACCCTCAACGTCCCCATGGGTGGCGTGCATGGTGTGAGCGAGAGCCTGCAGCTCGCCATGGGCATCCGGCCGCTCAACAGCACCACGGGTCCTGGCAACATCTCGACGCCGCCTCGCAGTCCCGTCAAGCAGTCCTTCAGCAGCCACACATACTCGTCGTCGCCCTCTCCCCAAAGGGTCGTCGCCCAGGTTCCCTCGACGATCCTCGAACACCCCCTCTTTGAGGAGGTCGGGTCCCAGAGAGAGTCCCTGGCGGCGTCGATCCGCCGCGCCGAGACGATTCGCATTTATGCCGACGATGGTGTTTATTCCCTTCTTGCCGACGTGGAGAATGCCATCTCCAAGATGAGCGCGGGAGTTGAGCTCTCGCCTATGCGGGAAGAGTCCCTCTCCGAGTCGGAGAGGAAGGCGCTCCATCGGGCGGACAGCTCGGAGCGCCTCCACGGCTCGCCCACCAGAACCGTCCTCCCTTCTCTGCCTGCCCTGACCCTTGATGAAAAGTCGGGCTCAAGCAGCGTGCCCCCATTGACCACGACCCCACCGGCTGTCGAGGCGTCGGTCGGCGAAGACTTCTTCCTGACCAGCGCCGTCTTCAAGCCCTGAACGATCCTTTACGACATAAATTCTTCTTCTTGCCCCCACCTCTCTATGAGCGGAGGACCTTCTTGCATTATATTTTCAACAACGCCCCATCCATGTCATGCTTCGATGACTTACGCTCCTTTCCAACGACGTTATATATCACGACCGACTGCATACCATCATTACGCAATACTATTGCGCCTCCATCGGCCAACCCACTCTCTCAACCACTCAAACCATCACGCCCTACATTCTCTCTGTCTTTCATCACGGCCGCTCCCAAAGATATCCCAGTGCGCAACATCAAATTGATACCACGACGGGCGGGGTTGTTGATGATTTCATCACACTTCTTTTCACCTCACCCACCACCACTACCTTTCCACCTCACCCACAACCACCCCCGCCTGTTAATCACGCCAGGCAGGCGATGCGGGTATTTTTTCTTTATATTTATACCTCATCTATTCTTTCTTGTAACTCATTTGCATCATTCACCACCGGGCGTACACGCACCGGTGATGGGCGGAGGGGCGGAGGAAAAGGGGTGGCCCGCTGCTCCCATGGGAGACATGGCAAAAACCCGTCATGGCCTGAAACATGGTTGACGGGGGTGATAACCACAGCTGTAGTTATTGTGGTGGAGGAGGAACAAATACAAATTATACAAACACTTGCTGCTTCTCTGGTGATTCTGCACACAACCTGCATGACTCCGGGGCTTGAATTGTGGTAGTACTAAAAGGGGCTGTCGGGGTGTACTTGCTAACCTGTACTTGCTAACCCCTGGTGGCGACGACGCCCCAATGGGGAATTGATATCCCCGAGATGGAACTTTCCATGAGGGAGAAAGTTCCCGATGAGGCCGTCTCCAATCGGCTTTGAGCCCGAGAAAAGACGTCAGTTTTGTGTGTGTGGGTTGGGGGCCGAACCATCTAACTGGATGGAGATCATGTCCGACATCGTCGCACACGCAATGATAATTGGTGCGTCTACTCGTCTTCAGGTTCTGGAAGTCAGCCTCATCAGCGTGCGAACGTTCTTTGCGGAAAGGGGGTTTTGGCTCTCGATTGGTTCGCGATACTGACGTCTTGGAACTACACACGCTTCTGCGACGACGAAGACGGGACTTGTTGCTAGAGGCGGCCGCCAGGAGAGAACCAGATGTTCGGGCTATGGTTACGGAGGAAATGTTTGAAGTTCAGCCAGCCCGTAGCACTCTCTTCAACTTTGGATGCTATTGGGTTCTCTTGTCAGTTACAGACAGGCGGCCCGATGAGATGGATGGAGATGTGAAGCACGACAGACACTCGCTGCCCTTGAACTGTCCCAGTAGAGTCAACAATGAACCTCTCTCGATTCAGACAGCTGTTCGATTGGTCCATCGTCTGTCTGAAAGAGGCATGTGATACAACTCCATATGTGGTGATACGGCCGCCGCCGGTCGGTTGAATGGAGGGTGCGGTATATCGAAGCGCAAATACCTGTCCAGTCAATGACCTATCCGGTGAGTGTTTTGTTTCAACATTCCCCTTGGACGAGAAACCTGAAAGAGGAAGACTGGATGTTTGTACTGTCCATGTACCTCTTTTTCGCAGGATACTTCGTCGTGACTTGACTCGGGTCTCGACGGGATGGATTGACCGTCCATTGTCAATGCCGTGGCCCAGTCTCGCCACCTTCGTCGACTGCAATCCTGCCGTCGAAAGGCATACTTGCTCGCCAATAGCGTGATGTCCAAACAAGCAGGCCTCGTGATGCATTCCTTCCTTCTTTAACACCCCAGCTGCGGGAGCGTGACTGACGACATTCCCACGACAGCAGGTGATGATCGCCCCTTCATGCGCGCACAGTCGATCTTTTGCTTTCCCTTTTTGTTAATGCAAACAGGCGAAGGCCGGTCCATGCGTTCCCTAGCCATTTTTTGAGGTTGCTGGTGGCCTGCTCCGGGGGGGGGGGGGGGGGGTCGGCGGTGCCGCTCGTGGATCGACGGTACATCAAACACCACCACCACCAGCCCACACCGAACCAAACTGACTGAACCCCAGGCTATTTGTTGACGATCACCACTCTGCCCGCCAAAATACCTACCGATGACGCTCAGCCTTGTCATTGAACATGTGATGCAAACTGGCGGTGGGAAGAGGCGGCATTGATCGCGATAGCAACAAGTCTCATCAACGGCAACTGGACGAGGGAAGATGGATCTCGGTATGCTAACTGCGAATGGCATCAGCAATTATGCACGCACAGCATTATCTTCTGTTCCAGAGAGACCAGCCCTGCGCTGAGTGAAAAATCTCAGCTGACGGTGGCGAGAGGTGAACCCGAGATCTGTATGCAACGCAATTCGGATCATGCCGATGGACGGACGGAAGCCGCCTTGTTGATAACGAGTGTGTTGGGTGATCGTGGTCTGTGAGATTCATGCGTTCGTCTCGGCTCGTGGGGGGTTGAGATGTCTGTGGTTGAGTGTTTTGAGCTGTGCTGTTTTGAAACATGTTACTTGAGTGGTGAGCGGGCGGCCACATATCATGTGGTTGGGAGGTATGTGAATATATTCTGGGAATAGCTTCATTCAGAAAGAAATGGGTTGGTCAAGACCAAAAGATAATGCGAGGGTTGAAGACAATTCTCGGAGACATGGGTTGTCGTCCCCACTGGTCAGTCAATGTCAACAAGCCCCTGAGCCACCACCCCTGATTCGTATTCATATACCCCCAATGCCCCAACATATCTACTCTCCCACGAAGAATCCTTCAACTTGGCTTACCACGAGGCGCAATCGCCATCAATATCCAAGATTGATGTGCGTCCACTCTGCTGCGTTAGGCTTACACCCGAGACGCAACAACACAACCAACACTCGCCGCGATCGCGGTCGCTGCATCTCCAACCCCATCCGGCACATGCCATAGTGCAAGCTTAAAGTAGACATGGTTACAACCCTTCGTGTCTATGCCGAGAGAAATTATCCGGCTCCTACACTCCGCCTCCATTAATTCCGACACTAGAATATTGACGGGGAACTTGAAGGCCAAAGTCGAATCCACCAACACATAAGTGGCAGCGCCACATACAAAAACGGGATGCAAAGCCCAAGATATAAAACGCCCGTCTCATTTACTGCCGGGCATAAATCGGGGAGATGGCGGGTGCGGTTGGCTCGGTGTAGGTACGAGGGCGGCGGTGAGTGGTGAAATGCGGAGAGAAACCATCGGGGATGCGACCGGTCCGGCAGTTGAGCTTCTTCCTACAGCGTCTTCAGATTCTGCAAGACACATTCAGTGTCGATCCGAATACATTGTCGCCGAAATATGGGCGAGCTGCGCCTTGCGGGTGTCTTGGTACCAAGCCCGTGTCACCCATTGCATCGCCTCGCGTCTAAATTCGCCAGCCGCGGAGACGATTCCCGCCGAGAGCTGACAAGAGCTGGATATGAAGTGCAATATAGAAGCTGAATCCTTTGCTTGCCTGGGATTCGTATATAAATGGAGTGCTGGGTGCTGATGTCGTGGTTTCTGTCGCTCATCAGCATCAACATCACACAAGATCACAACTTACTCCTGGTTAAACAACACCACAACCACCACAACAACCACCATAACCTCACCCAAAATGCTCCTCAACACCATCTTCCTCGCCCTCCTCCCCACCACCATCGCCGCCGCCGTGCCCGCTGCGCGCCGCGCCTGCACAACCCTTACCTCCCCTGTCCCCATCGCCCTCTCCAAGGCCTCCTCCTCCTCCCCCTCGACCTCCCAAGTCCTCACCTTCACGCCACCCGCCTCCGCCGCGGGCCCGTGCTCCCTCCTCGCGACATTCCCCGCCGGCTACCCCATCGCTAGCACGGGCGCGGCGAAGGTCAACGTCTTTGCCGTCGGCGGCCCATCGGCAGGGTCCCTGGTGGGAACTGTGACGTTCGCGGCGGGCGAGCGGCGCACCATCAACTCGTTTGCGTGCCGGCCCGAGATGAAGTTCCGGCTGGAGTTGGCGGGGCCGGGAGCAGGGAGCGTGCAGGTTGTGCAGGCGGGCGTGGCGGGTGTGGTGTTGACTTATGGATGCTAGGGGGCTCAGGTTTTGTGTTTTATGGTTGAAGGGCGATACGGGGAGCGCGAGTGGAATCGGGAAAGTCGGACTGCATAGCTGCGGGCGTTTGGGTTGCAATGGGCTGAAGGTGGGGGTAACTCAAAGGGTGGGAAACGGGGTAAGTGTAAAATCTAATTCTATTCAGCAATATCTTGACTTGTTCATCTGTTTCCCGGAATGTTTGAGTTGTGAAGTTGCCATGGGTCGAGGTAGGAGAGAGGCGGGATGTTAGTCGGGCTTGGACACGACAATGTACTTGGAAGTTGTGACAGCCTTTTATTTCTCAAATGCCATGACGGCGTACCGGAAGCTGCCATTCGCGTATCCTCTCCTCATCGCCCGGAATGACTGCAAAAAGGCAATGCCATCCCTGCCCTGACTAAAGGCAAACCCCCAGAGGGACGGGTTCTGGATGAGTGACCACGAAATATCCCTATCTCTGTTAGCAAAACCCATTATTCGTCCGTGCAAGAGACTCACCACGTCTTGCTGACATCCTTGCTAATGTCCTTTGGCCCTCCAAACACCTTGAGTCCAGCTCCCTCGGCAAAGTCGAGATATCCCTGCTGAGTGCACAACGGCGGCAGCAACATGCCATCTAGTTGCAAAAGGTCAGCACACAACCCCAGCCCCCCGAACCGAGAACCCACCTTCAATCGGCTTGATATCACTCCCAAACTCCGCCTCCCCAAGCCCCTCCGCCTTGAACCAGTCAGCCAGCACCAGCTTCCCCCCCACCTTCAGCACCTTGCTCGCATTGCTGAAGAACAACGCCTTGTTCGGAAAGTGACTGAGCGCCTCGCTGATCCACACGGCATCAAACGTGCCGGCCTCGCTGGCAAAGAACTCGCCCATCCTCTCGGCGTCAAGCTCGATGAACCTGACCTTGCCCTTGCCCAGGGGCCAGAAGCCGTCGGCGTCTGCGGCCACAGAGCTGCCTTGGCCGGCCTCCTTCTCGGCCTCGGCCTTGGAGAGGCGCGTTGCGATCTGGACCTGCTTGCCAGAGATGGTGATGCCAGTTACGGTGCATCCCAGCTGGGAAGCGAGGTAGCGGGAGGTGCCGCCAACGCCGCATCCCACGTCGAGGACGTGGCTGCCCTCGGCGACGCCTGAGATTTCGAGGAGGAGCCGGATCAGGTTAACTTGGGCGGTTTCCTTGGTGTCGTTGGCCTTGGACTCGTCTGTGGCCCAGTAGCCGTGGTGGATGTGTTCTCCCCTGCCACGGGTTAGTCGGCGGTGCGTAGGTAGGGTTGTTGAGAGGTACTCACCAGAGATTCAGGTAGTAGTCGCTAGCGAGATCATAGTGAAGCTTGATGCGATCCTTGAGAGCCTGCATCGTAGTGTGGGCAAGTCCAATGGGCGTGTCATATTGCTTGCTGAGGTCGGTGGTTTCGTTCATGTTTCCCTGCACTGGGGGGGCCGGGGCGGTTGTCACCATCTTGGACGGGTTGCGCCGAGGCTGTTGAGGTTCTCGGGGGGGTGGTCGCAAGGTGCGCAAAGACCGGCAGGGCGAGGGTGTTTATGGATGTGTGTGATGCCCGTTTGTAACTTGGAATTCCCGTCGTCATCGATCGAGAATGCAAGCTGCATGTGCTCCGTCTGTGTGTACAGTGTCGGTGGAGCAATCCCGACGGCGCCATTGGCTTGGTGTCTGGATCTGAACAGGAATCATCCCAAACTGCAAAGCAGCATTGGACTTTCTTGCACTGCACACCTTGAATTCTCAGTGTGGTTTGGTTTGGAACTGTGGAAATCTTTAAAAAAAATACATGAGCCATTCCTGGCACTGTACGACCACCCGCTAGATGTAATCTCACTCCTTCTGGGGATACATGATCCGCATGACCGTGTTCATGAAGCATCTGTGTTCGTTGTAAGTAAAAAATGGAGAAGATGGTCATATTGCATAGAGAAACTTAGGAAGAGTGGCGAGGCCCTTGTCCGAGATACCTAGGGGACTTGTAATCGAGAATTGGGGACAGGAGTCAGGAACAGAGTCAGCAGAGACCACCAACAACCCGTGTTCTCTTGCAGCAGAACCATATGTGTAGTTTTTGTACAATTGCTTTACAAAACAGAAATCATCCTGTCCGGCAATGGAATTAAGCAGGCTTGACCAACGCCAAACAACCGCATGGGATATCTCTTCGTCACCCTGCCACCAACAGTCGAGTCTCCATGTCCATGCTTTCAACTCGGCCGTCCTGGCGCCCTCTGCCCCTGCTCATACCACCTTCCCTTTCTTCTATGGTATTTTCGTCATCGAGGCCGGCAGACGGTACGTGCCCTCGACCCAATCCTCATTATAGATATGCACCCCCCCACAATCCCCCAGAGACAACAGACTTCTTACGCGCCACCGACGAGGACGTTGTTGAGGGGGATATGGATGAGCTTGACGACATATCCGACGGCGCCCATGACTGTTCGCATGGAGTTAGCAGGCTGACGGCGGGACAAAGGGCGCGCGGAAGGGGGACGTACTCAGGAAGCCGACGCCAACAGCCTGCGAGATCTTGAGGAATTCCCGACGGTCGGCTGCATCCCAATTGTGTCAGCCGCAATCGCGCAAAGATATCAATCTGGCCGGTGGGCGGTCACTCACGCTTCTGCGACTTGCTGATGAACTGGATGCCCTCCCTGAGGAACTCGCGCGGCACGTCGAGGATCTCTTGCAGTTGGTCGGCCATTGTGAAGGAGGCTTGTGGTGATTGCGATGGATAGCGATGCGTGCGTGCGACAAGGGCGAATCGGAGCGGAAAGGTAGCGGTGGTGGCGGTGCGAAAGGAGTGTTGGTGTGGAATGGGTGAATGGGTTCGTCGCGTGGTGGTGAGTTGGCGAGTTGGGAAATACTTGTCACAATGCGAGCTGATCCCCGGGCCCTACCAAATGCCACCTCGCCTCAAAAATTAGTGGTCTGGCCGTGCTGTCGTATCGGAACCTGCCGTGGCTTAAGGGGTCTGTGGCTGGGCAGTGGCGGCACGTGCTGGGAAACTCTGGGGAAGGGCGGAGACCGCCAGATCCGGCAGGCGGTGAGCCCTCCAGCAGTTTGGGTCCATCTCTCTCCATCTTGTCGTCACCTTGATCAGTGAAGTTGACCCGCGACATGAAATCATGTGGCCCAATTCCATTCTTCGGCAACCCCGAATTCCCACCAAGATCCGAGCACCACTTTGATCCGTCTCGGCATCTGTCTCCTCTCTTTCCTAAGGACCACGGAAGCCATGTCCGGATTTTCGAGGGCTCACTTCGGGAACTGACGTATTTCCTTGCCCCCTCCCGACCCTGAGCCGAATCTTGATCGGCCCCGAAACGCTGCAACGGGCTTGGCCCGGAAAACCGGCTTAACCAGGTGACTTGCACCAACCCCTCGCGCTCACCGATCACGATACCAGAGACGAGCCTTCGTCGACACCAGAGATCCTGACGGTCGTCTCTCCCGGGAAGAGCGTAGATCTCTTCTAAAGCATCACCCAACCGGTGCGCCTCCCAACCTCACGGATGGCACGTCCTCGGCCTCTGCATCATGTATCACGGACCGGAGAATTGTTTATTTGCTTGGTCATGCCATTCAACAAACCTCTGACCCCGCCGTTGTCGAGCGGTGGTCGGTGTGGTGCATGGTCTCCGCCATCCTCCGGTGCATCTTGCGGTCCATCATATTAACAGCCAATGGTTGGGAGGTTCTGGCTGGAAACCCTCTCCGAATCACCCTCACTTTGTGTGCAGACTCTCAGCCCGGCAAGGTGATCGCTTGCTGCAGGTGGCAACATGTTGTCGATGCCGCTCTGCCGGTGCCGTGATGCCCGGACCCTACTCCATCTCTCCATTAACCGTATATCAACCTGCCCTCCCCATTACCGAGTCGTGATGTGGCATCTGACCTCATCATATGCCGCCAGTTCAATAACTTGAGTATATATCAAGGCTCTGTATTTTGTTTTAGTTTTGGAACTCGTCCACTTACATGGTCACCATCCAGACAGCATTGGCAACTTATCCTCAGGTACCAAGCCAACTCCAACACCACCGATCAAAGAACGCCATTGTTTGGCGAGCACGAACCGCCCACCGCCACAGAATTTATTCCCGTGGTCGAGGTTCTTCAGCTTGCCGCGCGCCTGATCTTGTCGCCCGCCAATTCCGAACATCCGCAGCAGAGGTCTGCCAAGGCTTCTGTGGGTCACACCTTGCCGACTTCGAGGTGAGCACCAGAGGCCTCTCCTTCATCCATTGGACAACACGGCCCGAGTCTGGCAATTGTTGAGAATCGCCCAAGTGGGCGTACTGAGGAGAACTGGCCCATGCCGGGTTCCAGTTGAGACTCGGTTGACGGATAATACCCCAAATCAAGAGGCGATACGGAATCCCGGCACGACCTCGAGAGTGCACCTGCACCCAGAGACACGATGAGAGGTGTTTAAAGTCAAAGGTCACGGAAAAACTCCATGCAAAGGACAAACAAACCCCCTCTTTCAGTGGGCTCTTGCATCTTCGACTTGAACAATCTCTTTATGTGAAAAGTCCACCTATATAACTTACCCCCAATCGCCCTCAACACCATCATCTTCACCGGCATCATCCGTCCCTCAAGACGTTGATCAACGCCAAGCCCATTTCCCGCAGGAGATCGCTGTTTCTTCAACGCCCAAAGTTGGGGATCCAAACTGTCAATTGTATCCACCAGGCTGCCGGTGTTGCCGTCAAGGTCCTCGTGATCTCAAGAAGCCTCGGGGCTCCCGTCAACCACATCCCTCTAAAAGCCGAGGCAGGCTGCGCATTCCCGCGACACTCCCCGGACCTTGCCTCTTGCTTTATACATACCGCCTCGCTCTTTCCACTTTCGAAAGCCGTCTCATCCCAACACCACACAATTTAACAAATTCCACCATGTACAGACTACCAAGGCGATCCCGCAAGACCTCCCAGGTCAGCTGGTCCTCGAACGACTCCATATTCATCATCCCTTCCAACTCAACCAACTCCTCCACCATGTCCCTCCGCGGTGCTAGAAACACAGGCTTTCCGGAGTCCTTCGACGGCCGTATGTCCCCCCCTCCAACCCCAATAGCAATCTCCAATCTAACCCCCCTCGCCCACTCCAGACCGCAACACCTGCCTCCCCCACCCCGACGCCATCATCGCCCCCGACGCCACCATCACCGAAGCCGACATCAACATCGCCCGCGCCGCCGCCCGCCACCGCATGTCCATTCAAGCTAACCAAGCCCGCGCTGCCGCTACCAGCCCCGACTCTCAGCACGTCGTCATCGATGACAATGGCAACAGCAGCAGCAACTACTGCGCCTCCCCCACCGCCATCTCGACGTCCCACTCCCACGCCGACTCGCGCAGCGGCAACATGGCCAACGACCACGACCACGGCAAGTCGGACGCCGAGAGCCTGCACTCTGGAGGATCCTTGTCGCCTACTCATCCCCCACCGAGGTTGGAGGCCACCGGCGGGAAGGGGAAGAAGAGGCGGAGGAGTCTGCTGGCGAGACTGACGCACCGGTAGGAGGGTGGCGTCGGACGGCGGATGAGGAAGGGGTCGGTGATCTGGTTCGGGAGGCTTGTTGGTAGGAAAGTGCCCCAGAAAACGAGGGTTGTAAAGAGGGTTTCTTTCGCGCCAATTCCTGTTACTTCGGGGAATGGGCGGGGCGGTGCATTATTGGGGGGCAAGCATGGCGTATGGGATTGACCTTTTTTCTTTTGTTTGGGCAGGGTCTCGGCGCCGCATATACGCATGGTATCCGCGAAACCACTAATTGGGCAGGTCGAGAGAAAAGGAGTTCGGGTTACGACTATTACGACGGCGGATGACTTGTATTATAGTCTTTTTTCCTTTGTCAAGCGAGGCATATGGGTGCCTTTTTGGGTCCTTTTGCCGTGGAAGAGAAAGGTCACTTGCTGCGCTCCTGGATGGGCGTCGTGAAGAGAGACGTTCTTGGAACGGGACTGAAGCGGTCAACTCTCGCTGTAATACGTACCTCGGGGATCAGAATGCTCATAAATGAACTCATCCTCGAGCAGATGGGCTGGAAGTGTTCGGCTTGTTTGCGGTTGGGAAATCTGATCATGTCCCTAGATACCTAGAACAGAGTCAACATCAAGAAATATTGATTACGACTTCATATTGATAGACACGGAAAGACAAAGCTCCCAGGTCGAACGTACATTCAATGTTGCCGTTGACTCCAATCATGCAAAGGAAGTCGGGAGAATGAAGCACTGCTTGAGAAATCAGAATATACCACTGAGGAGACCAGTGGCTACTCAATAAGCTTTCATTTTCCCCTGACAGACCTTCACAAGAACACTTAAAAACCATACTCGCTCGCCGGCTCCCATATAACCACCACCCCCAGACCCCAACCCCCCTTAGCTCCCCCGATAAGTCGTATAGCTAAACGGTGCCAGCAACACCGGCACATGGTACCTCTCCCCCCGCGCCACCCCAAACACCACCGTCACCTCGGGGAAGAACGTCTTGTCCGGCCCGCCAAAGTAGGCCTCCGTGTCGAACCGCAGCGTCCACCGGCTCGTCGCCTCCTCGGCCTCCACCCCGCCCAGCACGTCGTCCAGCGTGCACACGGGCACCTCGCCCGACGACGTCTCGGACGAGTAGGGGAGCCACACCTTGATGCGGCCGTCGTCGTCCGTCTGCGACTCAAAGATGCGCGCGGCCGCCGTGGACTTGGGCGACGAGAGCTCGAGCTTGACGCGCATCCCGCGCGCCGGGAGGCCGTGCCGCGTGTCGAGGACGTGGCAGGTTATGCGGTCTTTGGTTTCGGCGGGGGCGGACATTTTGGGGGGTTGGGGCCCGCGGGGGCGTGGGGTCCGTTGGAGGAGTGGAAGCTTGGAGATGGGGATTAGTATGCGTGTTGGTGAGGCATGGGACCGAGGTCGGGAGGTTGAAGCTGTGGTGGGCTGACGAGACTCGGGGATGGTGTTGCGGGGCTTATCGGGGAGGCGATAAGATGAGGGGTGAGACTTACAGACCACGGGCAGCGGCAGGCAAGGGTGTCTGTCTGGCCTGACGATAAAAAGTTGACGATGAAAGGGGTTCGGAGAAATACAGAGATTCGACAAGTCTGGACGGTCAGGTATAGGGAAAGATGCTTAGTTATGTATCACATCGCCGTTCTCCGCGATGAGCGGCACAGGTGCCACCTCGGACCCTTGCTCCACACATCTGGCATCGGGGGCTGCCGCCTACCGGTAGGACGCCACCGCCGGGCTGGGGACGCGGGCATTGGACGAAATGGGGCTGTTGGGCTTGCACACCGGCTCGACTGGGTGCGCCGAGGGGGTGTCTCTTTGTGCCAAGTATAGGACTCGTTGGGTACACTGGAAACAATGGACTCGTACGGGATATGAAGAGGTCAGGTCAGTCAACCCAGCACATTTTGGAGGAACTCGAGATAGGACTCGGCCTGGCCCCCAACACCTATATGTGAGTACAAACAGAGTACCCAACCCATTGAATCTCGAACCTTTTCTTGTCCAGCTTTCAACGATTGGCATTGGTTTGGGGGAAATGGTCAGCCCGAGGGGGGGTTTATACTCCCCTCTCTTGCAATAAAGCGGGCACACCAAGGGAAAGGGCAGGAGTTTGTTCCTTCCCTATCTCTATAGCAGAGATGATTGAGTGATGTGGCATTGAGAAAGAGTGATCGTGGTGGAAAGAACGTTGACCAGCTCCCCTGTGTGCCAAGACCTGCCCCCCTGTCTGAAAGACTGCCCCTCCAAAATGTCAGTGACGTTGCTCGGTCTCGAACCATCCAAACCCGACTTTGCGATTCCAACTGTTTCGCAATCCCAACCCGACGCCGAGATCAAGACGTTGTTTACCTTGAGACATTTGCAAGTCTGCTGCACTCTTCCGAGAGCCGTAACCTAGACCGACATCTGTATCCGTCCGACCAGCCTCGACAAACCCCACCTCACCACACGCCCCCCTCGCCAACACCATCACCGTCCAAATCGCGACAACCTCACTCCTCTCCAGACCGGCCGAACCACAGCTACCATGTCGTCCGCCGCCCTCATCAACACCGACGACCCCGACGCGATGGAGCCCACCCTCCAGTCCATCCTCGACCAACGCTCGCTGCGGTGGATCTTTGTTGGCGGCAAGGGTGGCGTCGGCAAGACGACGACCTCGTGCAGTCTGGCCATCCAGCTGGCCAAGGTGCGCCGCTCCGTCCTGCTCATCTCGACCGACCCCGCCCACAACCTCAGCGACGCCTTTAGCCAAAAGTTCGGCAAGGAGGCCCGCCTCGTCGAGGGCTTCGACAACCTCAGCGCCATGGAGATCGACCCCAACGGCAGCATACAAGACCTGCTCGCGGGGCAGGGCGATGCCGCCGACGCCGGTGATATGGGAGGCATGGGCGGCATGATGCAGGATCTGGCGTTTGCAGTACGAACCCCCCTGGTCCCTTCCTCCCTCCTACCATTTACATGCTAACCCACCCCCCCTCTAGATTCCCGGCATCGACGAGGCCATGTCCTTCGCCGAAGTCCTCAAGCAAGTCAAATCCCTCTCCTACGAGACCATCATCTTCGACACCGCCCCCACCGGCCACACCCTGCGCTTCCTCCAATTCCCGTCCGTCCTCGAAAAGGCCCTCGCCAAGGTCTCCCAGCTCTCCTCCCAGTACGGCCCGCTCCTCAACGGCTTCCTCGGCGCCAACGGCAGTCTCCCTAACGGCGCCAACCTGCCCGAGATGATGGAGAAGCTCGAGGCGCTGCGCGCGACCATCTCCGAGGTCAACGCGCAGTTCAAGGACGACCGCCTCACCACGTTCGTGTGCGTGTGCATCCCCGAGTTCCTGTCGCTGTACGAGACAGAGCGCATGATCCAGGAGCTGGCGAGCTACCACATCGACACGCACTGCATCGTGGTGAACCAGCTGCTATTCCCCAAGCCGGGGAGCGGGTGCGAGCAGTGCACGGCGAGGAGGCGGATGCAGAAGAAGTACCTCGAGCAGATTGAGGAGCTGTATGATGAGTTCAACGTCGTCAAGATGCCGTTGCTGGTGGAGGAGGTGCGCGGGAAGGAGAGGCTGGAGAAGTTTAGCGAGATGCTGGTGAAGCCGTTTGTGCCGCCGTCGTAGGGGGGTTGATAAATAGGGGCGTTTCTGAGGGTTGTTTGCCTTGGCATGGTAGTTGTGGAATAGCCGGCTGGTATTGTTGGCTTGGAATGGAAACGAATTACATGTCAATGTGTTGAACCAACTTGTGCATGTCCTCAGTGCTGCAGTCTTGTTCCCGACCATCATGGGCTTCACTTAAACACGGCAATCAATCCCACAGGATTTAGACATCAAGTCAATTCCGCTGTCTAGGCAGGTAGCTGGCTACCTTAGCTACCCTCTCATGGCTCATGCTAAAGTATATACAACACTCCAAGTTTCCATGAGGTGGCCCCGCAGATGTGCTTCCCTCCAAAATCAAGGCGGGAGAGCGCAAGAAGAAAAAAGAAGAAAACGCCAACTCTGCCCTGCCTTCCAGAAAACGCCGTCCAATGCAATGAAGAAGAAATCCCCGTCCTCCTCCCCCCATCTTCTCCCCTTCCCTTCCCTTCCTTTTTATGGGTCTTTTTCCCTTGGTATATCCTTCCTTCCGCTCAATCCTGTCCTCCATGCAGCGCGAATCCACCAACGCCTAGCACCACGGCCGGTCCGTTAATCCACCGCCCATTACCCTCCCCCCGAGACCGAGCCCAACGCAGAAATATCCGATGAGAGAAGAGAGAGTCGAAGGAATGCCCAAAGTTGCAATGTGGGCTGGTTGACAGCACCGAAGAGACGCTTGATTGTTCGCGTGCTAGAATGGCAGCAAAAAAAAAAGGACATGGTCGTGTCCAATGTCCAACTCTTCACAGCTCGCGGTAGTCGCTCGGCCGGACCCTGCGCTGCCGGTTCTGGTGGCGGTGCGGGTTGATGGGCTTGCGGAAGTAGGCGTCCTCGTCGTCGGCGGGCTGGTGGGAGAAGTTCTTGAACCCGGGTCCGTGCTGCTGCTGCTGCTGCTGTTGCTGCTGCTGCGGGTTGAACTGTTGTTGCTGGCCGTGTTGACCACCCTGCTGGAAGTGGTTCTGATGCCCGTGCTGCTGCTGCTGCTGGTGGTGAGGACGTGGTTGGAATCCGCCCTGGTTCATCATCCGCTGCGGCTGGCCGGGACCCATGTTGTTGTTGTGCGGTCCGCCCTGGGGCCCGGCGTTGTTGTGACCGCCGCCCATGCCCTGTCCCCACATGTTGTTGTTGTTGCCGCCGAAGCTGTTGGGCATGCCGGGGAAGCCGGGCATGCCGTTCATCATGGGGTTCATCATGGGGTTCATCATGCCCATGGGCATGTTGGGCATGTTGGGCATGCCAAAGTTGTTCATCATGGGCATCCCCGGAAACATCATGGGCATGCCGCCCATCGGGGTCATGCCGGGCATCGGCATCCCAGGCATCCCAGGCATCCCAGGCATTCCCGGCATTCCCGGCATGCCGGCCATGCTCATCATCTGGTCCATCATGGCCTGCTGGGGGTTTTGTTGCTTCTGCTGCATGGCCTTGGGCGCCTTGGGGATCTTGGGGTTCTCGAGCAGCTCGTCGGCGGGTCGCTTCTTGACGGGCTGCGTTTGGTCTGCATTGGCAGGTGCCGGTGCCGATGTGGGCGCCTGGCCGGCTGTGGTTGTGGCCTCATCTGCCTTCGCGTCGGCTGGTGTGGTGCCATCTGCGGGGGGCGAGGGCGACTTGGACTCTCCCTTGGTCGAGGCGGCCTTGGTGTCGTCATCGTCTGCGGCACCCGCAGCAGTGGGCGATTTGGCTGCCTCGGGGCTCTTTGGGCTCGGGGACCCCGTCTTGCCTTTACCATCCTTTTCGGCGATGAAAGCCTTCATCCGCTCGACTGCCTCGGCGTCCGTCTTCAGATCGTCCAGCAGCACGCCATCGCTCTTGCAGCCTGGGCAGACGAAGTCGCTCTCAATGAGAGCATTGGTGATGCAATCATTGCAGTACGTCTTCTCACAACACGGAGTCTTCATTGGGTCTATAAAAATCCTCTTGTCGATGGGGCACTCCAGCCCTCGCTCCTGGACCTCCTTGTCTCCCTCGGGAGCAGCCTTGACGGCCGTCGCATTCGACTTGGCCTTGGCCTGGAACTGCTCCCAGGCCGCCTTGTCCGGCTCGTGAATCACCCAGTCGCCGTCTGGATTGACCATGATGCCAGCCGGGGTCTTGGTCTCATCGCCGTCCGCGTTCTGACCCAGAACAGTGGCCTTGTCAATCGTCTTCAAGAACGACTTGGGAATGCCCGTGGTTCGCTTGACGCGCGGGCGATTGTCGTACTCGGGATTGTCATTGGTCGGGCAGAGCTGGATCCAGTGACCCTTTTCGCCGCATCGATAGCAGATGTAGCCCTGAGGGGGTTCGTGATCGGGCACATTGGTCGGCTTTTTCGGGCCGCCCTTGGCGACGTATTGCTGTCTGTGCTATGTTAGCCTGTGACCCTAGTAGATGGGATGGGAATGTCCTTACGTAGCCATCTCCTCTTCGCGGGCAGAAAAGTTCTCCGTCTGGGCCTGGAACACGGCTGCCATCTTCTCCTCTTCCGTCATGGCGTTGCTGAGTTGGGCCATGGTGGTCGACTGAGGTTTGGCGACTGCCTTTGTGATCTTCTCTTTCCTAGACGAGTTCTTTGCATGCTGAGGCATCTTTCCAGAGACATATCGGGCGGCGCCACCCCTTCCCTGGACTCTGGGGGGCATCCGCCGGGCGATGACCGTTGTCGAGCGGGGGATGAGTGTCGTGTCATCGTCGTACGCTATGCACATGTTAGACCTTTGCCTGGTTGGGGAGCTGGACGATGAACTTACGCTCTTTCATGCTCTCATCGGAAAATATAACCAGGTCGAACTCGGTGCCATCGCCGAGGCCGCTCCGCAGAATGATTTCGCGCTTCAGCTCAAAGACGGAGATGGATGTGCCGTCAAACTCGACGCGGGTCGGCTCCTTTTGCGACTTGAACTTGAAAAACACCGAGGATGACATCTTGGCGGGTTGCTGGGCGTCCTACTGCGGCGAGATTGGAAGAACCCGGGCAACAAGCCGGGGGGTGTACTGTGAATTAGAGGCCTATTGTGAGGCCGTTTGACGTCCAAGCCTGTATCGCACGATAGGGGATGGGGTGTAAGATTTGATTCTGCTTGAGATATCTTCCCAGCCAAAGTGGTTTCTTCCCTCGCCTCTGTTCTCGTGAGCTCTGCAGAGAGGCAAGCGCAGAACTGAAGTCAATTCTGATTGTACTCGAGCAAAGAGACAAAAGAAACTTTATGTGAAAATTGGATGATCAATAGTAGGAAAGTACAAAGACCCCAGCGAACTCGCCTGCCTGTTCAAATGAACCAAGGGCTTGACGTGCGCAGTCCCTCCACCACCGCCAGCGATATTCAACGCTCAACGCGCCTGGTTAGCAAGAAAGGCAAAGGAAAAAAGGCGATCGAGGTCTCGGCGCGAGATGGGAAATTGAAGGTCGTGGGTTGGGAGGTATGGCGATGCTCGTCGATGGTCTTGATGTCGGTCGTCTGCTGTTTCGCGTGGGTGCGGTTTCAAAATGGCCGTCGCTCCCCTTTGTTGCCTGCTGTTGCGTGATTGGGTGCGCAAAAAAAGACTTGGCTGAAGGAGATGGGTATCTCAAGAAAGAAAGAGGGCCATCCAGAAAGAATCGCGGCAGAGATGTCGCAGGTGGTCGATGACTGCCGTGGTTTGCGCGATGGAGTGGCAAAGTGGTTGTTGGGGAATTGAAGGAGACGACTCGGAAAGCGAAACGAGCTTGGAGGGAGGTGATGGATGAGGGTCACGTAAGCGGGTGGCTAATCTTCGGATAAGGGCGAGTGGAGCTGATTCCTGATGGCCCCATCGGACTCTTCTGCCTGGAATGCGAGGCATTTGCACGTGCACAGGTCATCAATCTCGTCGTCATCCCGTCAAAGCTTGGGCCGCAAAAACTTCAACAAATGCCCAAATTTGAGACATGGTCTTCTATGACGACTCGGCAGGCAAGGTCATATGATGACGGATGAGGGGCATGAAAATAGGCTTTCTATGGTCGACCTATGATTTAGACTACCTTTTAGGGCTATCCATCTGTTTACAGAGCACAAACCCGTCATTGTTTGGCAACATGCTGCACGGCATATTGGATTAGCTGTTAAGACGGCCGGTTCCGATTCCAACCCGCCGATAGTGATGCCCCTCGAACGTTGCTGCTCTCGGTGCCGTCCCACGAGCCAGTCAAATGCCGGCAAGCTTTGAGCCATGAGCCGATGATGGTCAAGTTGCCTTCGCCCGCCGTCCAACGTCTTCGCTGGGTTTTTTTACCCATCTCTCCCCCTCCAATTCGCATCCTCAATCCAGCTCCGACATCACCTATTTTGAATACCCCTTTCGAATCCCGTTCGTGCTCGGGTCGCCCCTTGTCCGGTCAAGGGGGAGCAACAAGGCTTTCTTCATCGACGACCCGGAAAAAAGAATCTCGAACTACGGATACCACCGTACTTTGACTTGACCCTTCTCGACACCCCCGACGACCGATGCAGTTCACCCCCGACCACTGACCGAGAACTGCTCGCCGACGACATCTCGAATCATACTTGCCACCATCAACACCTCAACCAAGCCACCACCAGTCCACCCCTCACGAACCCCCCCGAACCACCGCCACCATGGTCCTCACCCACACCACCAACCACACCTACAGCCACCCCTTCCCGACCGTCACCCTCGCCTTCTTCCTCCGCTACTGCTCCCCGCAGCTCAACCCCTTCGCCAGCCACGTCCTCAGCACCGACACCATCTCCTCGCACGTCGACCCCGACACCGGCCGCCTGCACACGACCCGCATCCACCTCAAGAAGTCCCGAATGCCGCCCGCCGTCATGAAGCTCCTCCCCGCCAGCATCACCGGCGGCGCCACGGGCGCCGACAAGGCCTCGTACATCCTCGAGACGTCCGTCGTCGACATCCGCGAGGGCTGGATGGCCACCGAGAGCCGCAACCTCAACTTTGTCGGCGTGCTCTCGGTCGTCGAGCGCCAGCTGTACGCCCCCGCCTCGGCCCCCGCCACGACGGGCGTCGAGACCAAGGTCGTGTTCCGCTCGCGCCTGGGCGAGCGCATCCGCGACCGGCTGGGGCAGCACGCGGCGGCGGCGGCAGCGGCGGCCACACAGCCGGAGGAAGGCGGCGGCGGGTGGTTCGCGCGGCTCGGCGCCCGCGGGATCCAGCGGAGCATTGAGAAGCTGGCGTCGACCAAGACGGTCGACCAGCTGGGCAAGAGCAGGGAGGGGATGCACATGATTCTGGAGAGGCTGCGGCACACGGGGCTGCTGGGCGTGCTGGAGATGAGGAAGAGGGCGAGGGCGATGGAGGCGATATGAGGTGTGCCAGGGACAACGGCAGCGGTTGTTCTTGGGGTTGCGGGCATGGGAGCTCATGGGGGCAACTGCGTCCCTTGGGAATTGGACGTGTCGCCTTGCTCCTTGAGGCTTGCATGCGGAGTCGCGGCCAACAACAGGGCCAGCAACACAACAATTGCTTTGTGGACGGATCTCTTCGACGACATACACACATACCCTCTCGGTGGTCATCCCGACACGCCCATGACAACAGGAACACGCCCCATGTTCCCACCACCGCCCCCTGCTTGCTCGACGCCCGTGTACAGTACTGTTTCGATATTTGCACAGATGGTTGAAGCAGCAGAGCATTGGAATTGGTTGGCGTAAGACGGCGCTGGGTGGGCTTTTGGGCATATAGTGGTTCCCTTTTTTTTGCGGACCTTGTATTTTCTTGACATGATATCACCAGCAACAACGATGCTCACGACTTGGTCGATGAAAGGTGTGGCAGGGAGGAAGAGGAGGAGTATCTCCCGAGTGAGATTGTCTTCGGGGGGGGGGCATTTGGGCCGATTCCACTCTTTCGTCTAGTACGCATAGCATCAAAGGCCGGCCCAATGCCTTGGTTTGATGGTGACGCTAGGTAGGGAAGGGAGAAGATCGAGAAACACAAACACTCGGTTTACACCACTGTGGTCTTTGCTCTGACTGTCAATTTTCTGTGATCGGCCTAGCTACTACTACTACCTGAATGACAAGGTCACCTCATCCCTCCCTAGCTCATTCTAGGCTTGATAACATTTCCCACCAGAGATCAAACAACCCCTAGCTTCAATGTGTCAAGGCCTGCCTCCCCCCACCCATGGAGAACAACCCTCCGGTCGACCGGGCGGACCTGCTGACCATCCCTGAGGCGCTGTCCCATTGCCCATAGGCTCCTCGCTCTGCGGGATATATTGAGTTTCCGTCGTAAAAGGCTTTGTGCAGTTCATGCAATCAACCCGGCCCAGCAGAAACTCGAGTGTTCGGAAAGCCGCCGATGGGGCATACATTGGGACCATGTGACCCGAGCTGGCGATGCCGACATACGTGAGCCCGCGCTCCGAGATGAGGGTGCCGGCAACACCAGCTGTTGCTGCGGTCGCCGGGTATATGGAATTAAACCCGCTGTCCGGAACGTAGAACGGTTGCGTAGGCGGGCGCTGAAAGCCAATCTTGCCGCCCCATGTCATATTTTGAAGGGCGAGAAGCGTCCCGTTGGCGATGAGTACAAAGTCGAGCGCCCCATGGGCGATGATGACGTTCTTGGTAGTGTCGATGACATGAGGGAGAACAGAGTCCACTGGAGGGGCAGAGTCGTCCTCGGATGATAGGGCAATACCGGGGTATGGAGCACACCCGCTCCAGGATACATCAATGGGGGCATTGATGGCCCGCTTGACCTCTGGTCGATCAAAGTACTATGCGTGTCAGCTATGTAGTGAGGTAGACGGTGAGACCACTCACAATCTGGGCGCCTTTTGGCACGTATTTATTCATGGCAGGAGATCCAAGGACATCCCAAAGAAGCGGGCATGTGGTTGTGATATCGTAGACGTTGAAGCAGGGGTTGAGAGACGGTATGGCTGCCAGGATAGCCCAAAAGGCGGTGGTGCACTTGCGCTTGAATTGTCCATCATCCTTTTCTCCTGGATAGCGATTGGGCATGTGTCCTTTTGGGGGGTAAACGAGGTAGTCCTGGATGAACTTTGTGAAGCCGCATTCCCCGTCGGTCCTGTGGATTTCCGCACGGAAAGTATCGTTGAAAGGGAAGAGGCCAGACCAGTAGGTGACATACTGGATGGCAGGGACTATAGATTGAATGTAGGTGTTGCTAATGAGAGGGTCGTACATCAGCACGCCCGACACGTCGAAGTAGGTGGTGTCATTGGCATTGATAAATGCATCGGCGATGTAGGGGCAGTACATGCCACTGAGTTTGTTAGCATGCTTGAGAGAAAGCCCGGATACTGGGGGCGTTCTTACCCGTATGACTCTCCGGTGATGTAGACCTTGTAGCCTTGCAAGGCAAATGTGTCAACAAAATTCTTCCAGAAGCCCATGAACTGCTCGGCGACCTCTGTCTCGCTGGTCGCCGTGGCAGGTCCCTTTGAGAATCCAGTGCCGACGGGTTGCTCAATGTAGACGATGTTGGTCAGGGTGTGCCAACTCCATGGGTTAGCGACGGGCTTGAAGGTTCCGGGTTGCCACAAAAAGGGCCCATTCTCCTGGAGCAAGCCGAGGAGAGAAGAGCAGCCGGGCTGTTCGTCTAGTTAGGGTAACTGCACTGCTACAACGACCGGTGATGGAAAAGGGAGACTCACGCCGCCATTCAGCCAGATGACAATCTCCTTCTTTGGGTTGGGGTTTGACGTCGGAAAGAACCAGAAGAAGAGCTTGCTATCTTCATGGCCGCGGATGGGCAGAGACCCGGCATAAGACTCGCCAATGTCAAAGTCGACGTCGGGGACACCGGTACCATTGACGACGAACTCTGATCAGGGCTGTCAGTGATGGTTTAGGTAAGCAGTGGGGAGGAGGGTGTACTTGCTCGTGGAGTTCGCATTCAGGAAAGGGGAGTCAGTGGCATCCCGAGCCGGTGCGTGGTAATAGTTTCCATGCTCGCTGGCATCCACAAATCTGCTGCCTGTGATCCGCTGAATTGTGTCCCAGGAGCCGCCTGGAAAGCCTTTGCCCCCCGCTGCTGCCACAATGGTGGACAGCAGCGTGGAAACAGCAAGAGCGGCAGCACGCATCTTGAGGAGAACAGCTATTGGGAAGAGACAATGGTGGTCGCGGTGTGGCTGGACGAGCAAGAAGCCCAGGACGTCCAAAAAGCTTGGTGGAGGTCGAGGGAGAGAGTTTCTGGGGGGGAAGCTGAAAATATTTCCACAGGTCGTCCCTTCCGTCGTTTCGTCCAGGCCAGCATGCGATGACCCCACTGAGTTGGTCGTACCTTCCAACTCTGCTTTGATTTATACAACGCAGACCCGGTTCTGTTTGTGGCAGGACATACACTCTGGTCTGTCCGTTTGTTAGCGCGAGACCTATTGCAAAGGAAGCGATGCCTGAATGACAAAACGAAAAGACGTCTTTAATTCCTACTTCGGGATCTGGTAGGCAGGAATTTATGTATCCTGCTTTAACTTTAAGCCCTATTGGAACAGAGAAAGGTATCCGGTTCCAAGTTCAGGACCTGATCGGCAGAAATACAGAGGTGTCCGACTCTGACTCCAAGCCCTATTTGGAGAGGGAAAGGTATCTGGTTCCAAGCTCAGGGCCAATCTGTGCCCTTGTCCGGTGTCTCGAATGTCTCGCAGTAATACACAGAGCAGCTGGAGACCTGGAGTGTAAGCCAAATAGGCCCAGCACTGGTAGTACGAAAGTACGTACGCAAGCGATGTCGTGGAGTGGCGTCTTTAGAGCACCTATCTCCACGGCTCATATGCGTTGGGGATGAGAGAGGGGCAAGCCCCACGAATGAGATATTTACCCAAAACACGTTGAGTGCCATCTTGAGGGGGGGAGAAATGGGAGGAGGGGAGGGATGATGGCCGGTGGAACGATGGGAACATGGAGGATGGGAGGACACAAGAGAGGTTTTGTCACCTTGAACGCATAAAGACAAATGCATGGATGAACGCACAGGCAGTGTACCATGTATCGGTGCCACAGGCGGCTTACTTGCCCCCTTTTTTCTTGTTGCCACTGGGGGCCGCTTCCTCCTCCTCGTCGGCCAAGAGCTCCTGGATATCCCTTTCCACCAGCCAAGACTCAGCACTCTTAATGACCTTGCCGAGGACCTCTCCGCCCTGGAGGACGTTGGGGAGATTGTGAAAGTCTTGTCCGCTCCGGTGGTCCGTACATCGATCCTGTTGGTAGTTGTATGTACGGATCTTGTCACCACGCGAGTTGTTCAATATGAGGCCTTGGCGGATGCTGCGGGCATGCTCTTCGCGGACCTCGCGGCGCTGTTGCGCAATTCGCGACCGCAGGAGCATCCACGCCCACTTTCTGTTGGTCGCCTGAGACCGCGAGTCCTGCATGCTGACCGTGGTCCCGGTGGGTATGTGTGTCAGCCGGATGGCCGACTCGGTCTTGTTGACGTGCTGTCCGCCGGGACCGCGCGCCTTCATCGTCTCGGTGCGCACTTCGACAGGGTCGATGTAGAAATCGCTCTCTGGATTCTCCCAATCGCTCTCGGCCTCGGACCCAGCGCCGTCGGCGGGAAAGGAGGGGAGCACCCACACGACCGCAACGCTGGTGTGCACCCGTCCTGTCTTTTCCGTCACCGGGATGCGCTGGACGCGGTGTACGCCAGCCTCGCCCCGGAAGAGGCCGTATGCGCCCTCGTCTTGAACCTCCAAGATGGCCTCCTGCAGTGGCATTTCACCCCCACTGCGACCAATCCCTTCAGTTTCGGAGATTTCGTACTTGACAACCCGCGTACGGTAGCCCATGTTTTCGCAGTAGGTCTTGTACATGGTGAAAATGGCGTCGGCAAAGAGACGCCCTTCGAGACCGCCGGGGCCAGGTCGGACCTCGAGAAGGCACGGCATGTGGGCGAAGGGGTGCTTGGGCGTCAGGGCGACCGAAAGCTGACGCCCAACCTCAGCAAGCTCAGAAGTAGTTGACTCGATATCATCTCGGGCCAGGTCCCGAAGCTCGGCGTCGTCTGATTTCAGGAGGCCCTCGAGTTCGGCAAGGGAGGCCTTGGTCTTTTCAAATTCCCTAAGGGCGGTGGCCACTCTCGATAACTCGCCGGCACGTCTGGCCGCTTTTGGGTCGAAGCTGGCCTCTAGCTGGGCGCTGAGCTGGTCGTGTTCGGCAGCGACCTTGCGGGCTCTGGCGAGGAGAGCGGGTGGGAGACCGCCTTCTGTGGCCACTACCAATACCAAACCCGAGGTCAGTCCTCTGCTTGCGCCATTGGATCTAGGGAATCGGAATACGGACCTGTGCTAGCTCTCCGTATGAATTGGGAGATAGATGCGCGTCTCAGAGACCACGCACAGCTTCGGCACACCCATGGTGCGGTCGTGATCATAATCGCAAACCAGTCGATTTAGACTCTGGACGACGGGAGGAAAGATGGGACGGCGCATCTCCAACAACTCCAATCGCCGTTGGGGTGGGGAGCTGTGCCTTGCTGCAGGCTGCCTGCCGGAACCCCTGCAGACTTTGCGCCATCGCTCTCCGCTTTCCTATACGGGCCCTGATGTGACAAGGGACAGACGCCGCAAGCCTGCAACCGCCTAACGACCCCTGGAACAGTGGAACGCAACCCCTCCCCCACCATTGAACCGTTTCTGCCGCTTTGGGTCGACGAGATCCGGCCGTCTGCCATTGACTCACGCGTGACCTGTCCAAGTCGCAAGTGAGCGAGGAAACTGGAAGGAAAACACCATCGCTTCGAATTTCTGCTTCCACATCCAAGTTCAATATGGCGGCCGCTGTGAATGCCGTGGCTCTCGACGAGTCCCCGGTGCCCGAGCAAGTCGCGGCGACAGGGAAGCAGACCGTAGACCCCTACAATGTAATTCTATTCTACCACCAAGCATGACTCCTACTAACTCGTGCGCCAGGTGTCTGGAGAGGTCGGCGAGGATGGCGTCATGAAGGCCATTGACTACTCCAAGCTGGTTGACGAGTTTGGCACCAAGAGGATCGACCAGGCCCTGCTCGAGCGCTTCGAGAAAGTCACGGGCAAGAAGCCACATCGCTTCCTGCGTCGCGGCATTGTCTTTTCCCATCGCGACTTTGAGCTCATCCTCGACCGATATGAGCGCGGCGAGCCCTTTTTCCTGTACACCGGCCGCGGGCCCAGCTCCGACAGCGTCCATGTCGGCCACACGATCCCCTTTGAGTTCACCAAGTGTACTACGCCAGTCCCCGGTTCGGTTGAGGGCATGGCTAACAGGATCCAACAGGGCTCCAGGATACCTTTGACGTTCCGGCATGTCAACGTTAACCTCATATCCGGAAAGGTTCCGCTAACCAGTGTCACAGCTCGTCATCATGTTGACCGACGATGAAAAGTACCTTTTCTCCGAGAAGCGAACTGTCGAAGAGGTTCAAGGCTACTGCAGCAGCAACGCCAAGGACATCATCGCCATTGGCTTTGACCCAGCAAAGACGTTCATCTTTTCCGATGTATGCTGTCTCGTGTCGGTTCAACCCCCTGGGCGCATGCTGATTCCAGATAGTTCGACTATGTCGGGGGTGCCTTTTACAGGAACATTGTCCGTCTCTCCAAGCACATCACCCTGAACCAAGCCAGAGCAATCTTTGGGTTCAACGACTCCAGCAATATCGGAAAGATTCACTTTGGAAGTACGGTTATCCTCCGTCTCATGGAAAGATGGCAGCTTACACACGGGCAGGTATTCAGGGAGCTACCAGTTGGGCTTCCTCGTTCCCGCACATCTTTGGTAAGACTACTTCGGAATTTCCACAACGAAGCTTGACCCCATATCGCTAATCACCTCACACAGGGACCGACGAGAAGAAGTCGAATGCCATCCCCGCGTTGATGTAAGGTAACGCAACACTAATGTTGAGGATTGGACTGACCTTTTGCAGCCCATGTGCCATCGACCAAGACCCGTATGTTATCCTTCAAACCATTGCCACAGAACATGCTAACATGTACCAGATGTAAGAGCAATGCATACATCCAAGCTTGTTCCGCAAACTGACATATTTGCAAGACTTCCGCATGACAAGAGATGTCTCGGCAAGACTGCATTTCGCAAAGCCATCCCTCATCCACGCCAAGTTCCTCGATGCCCTTCAAGGGCCTGGCACAAAGGTACCATCCTACCCTTCCCAGTATCACAAGAAAGCCCTAACACACCTCAACCCAGATGTCCGCCTCTATCGATGAGTCAGCCAGTATGACACCCCCACCCCATCCTCCAATCCATACACAAGATCTAATCCTCCCCAGTCTTCATGAAGGACACCCCCAACCAGATCAAGAACAAGATCAACAAGTACGCCTTCTCCGGCGGCAAGGTCACGGTCGAGGAGCACCGCGAAAAGGGCGGCGACACCACCGTCGATGTCTCCTTCCAGTACCTCCGCTTCTTCCTCGAGGACGACGACGAGCTCGAGCGCATCCGCCTCGAGTACGAGTCGGGCAAGCTGCTCACGGGCGAGCTCAAGGCCATCTGCATCCAGGAGCTGCAAAAGTACGTCGCCGCCTTCCAGGAGCGGCGCGGCCAGGTCACGGACGAGAAGGTCGACCTGTTCATGGAGCGCCGCGCCCTCCGCTGGGTCGGCAACCCGCAGGCGCCGAGGGTTGTGCCTGTCGTCGAGGGCGCTGCCGAGGGCGGCGAGGCGGCCGGGGATGGGAAGCTCACCAAGAACCAGCTGAAGAAGCTGGAGAAGCAGAAGCAAATAGAGGCGAAGAAGGCGCAAAAGGCGAAGGAGAAGGAGGGCGGCGGGCAGGCGGCGGAGTAGGCTGTGGCGGAGTGGGAGTGTGGTGAGAGCTGTAGCACTAGCAGTTTTTCGAGGCATAGGAAGGAAAGAAACCGTCATCTCACATGGTATGGCACTGCAGGTGTGGCTCGTCATAAGAACGCACGTGTTATCATGGAGGGAGAACCGCCCCTCTGCATTTCGAGTCTACCTATGATCTGACAAACGACATGCGTACACCCCCTTTTGCCACGGGTTGACTTGACTCTCCTGGAACTGGGAGTCCAGACCACGTCTATGCATGCGCACGGCATATGTGTTGGGCATTCTACCGGTGCTGCAGCCAAGCAAGGGTCGGTGTGTCTGTGTTCTCGAGGCATGTAGGTGGTCAATCGAAAGGCGTGGCTACCCCCCCTTCTGGCACTCTGCTCGTCTGTTTGTGGAACTGCGAACAAATACAGCTGCCTTTCTGGGGAAGCACTGCGGGAGAGGGCATGCGTATCTCTGTCGGTTATCTCGAGATTTGTATGGTTTGAGGGGATGTTGGGGTGGTTCCCGGCGCGGCCGCAGTTGTATGTTGTTTACGTCTCTTTGAGTCACCTCGGCTCAGTGTCCAAAGGGGGGGACTGAACCCACACACATATATATCGAAACTCCATTGCTCCCGAACGCCGTGTTCTCTCACTGCTAGAAAGGAAATATCATTCATAAATCATCATCATCTCAGAGTCAAAAAGAAAAACAACCCCGGGAAATCCTCCCCCAGCCCCATCCCTCAAGATGACCACCCCCGCCCCGACCCCCGCGTACACCCTGTTCATAACCAACAAAAACTACTCCTCCTGGTCCCTCCGCCCCCACCTCCTCCTCCGCCAGCTCGCCATCCCCTTCACCCCCTCCCTCCAAACCCTCATCCCCTCCCAGCTCCGCCAACCCCAATGGAAGTCCTTCTCCCCCACCGCTCGCGTCCCGTGCCTGCACGACACCTCGCACTCGCCCCCCCTCGTCCTCTGGGACTCCCTCGCCATCGTCGAGCACCTCGCCGAAGCCCACCCCGACAAGCCCGTGTACCCGGCCGCGCCGGCCGCGCGCGCCTGGGCCCGCTCCGCCACGGCCGAGATGCACTCGGGCTTTGAGAGCATCCGCGACGAGATGAGCATGAACGTCGGGCTGCGGGTGCGGCTGTTTGAGAGGGACCGCGGCGAGGTCGGAGCGGCGCTGGCGGCGGAGCTGGAGCGGGTGGATGAGCTGTGGACGGAGGGGTTGAGGCGGTTTGGGGGGCCGTGGCTGGCGGGGGCGGAGTTTGGGGCGGTAGATGCCTTTTATGCGCCGGTGGTGTTGAGGGTGCAGACATTTGTGGGGGCCGAGGAGTGGCTGGGGGAGGAGGCGAGGGGGTATGTCGAGAGGGTACTGACGTTGGAGGGGGTGACGGAGTGGTGAGTTTATCCTTCCGTCTGTGTTTTGGTGGTTTGCTGACTTCTTTGGTGATTAGGGTGGAGGAAGCGATCAAGGAGGTCGTCCGGGAGCCTAAGCATGATGAGCAGACGATCGCTGGGCGGAAGGTGTTGGCGGATTACCGGGCAACGAAGGAATGAGAAAATCCGTAGGTGGGCGTTGGCTGTGGGTGCTTTGAAGACCGTAGTTGGTTTGGCCAGGGGCAGGACCAGATGGTGAGAGGGCCCAGTCGGTGTTCAGATCGATGGGAGAGTCGTAGTTGTGCGTATTCCATTCCGCAATGCTGGCTTCATACCAAGTCAAAAGTGAAGCCGCCAGAAAACACGGGAGTCCAGTCAAAACCACTCTTACGAGCGTCGCGTGCTTGATCACCGGAATCACCTATTTCCTCGTAGTGATGGTATAGATCCTCACTGACTCCTTCCAACGGGTCGGTTTTCGATGAGATGTTGCCATGAGCATTGCGAAGGGGGGTGTTCTCGAAATCCCTAGCCTCGTCATCGGAGGAATCAGTTGTTGAATCAGACTCATTATCAGATGGGATGTCGTAAAGATCCATCAGCCAAAGCTTGCGAAGTGGTACCTTGCCCGAAATGTAGCCAGTGCTCCATCGGAAGTAGCCAACACGTCGAAGCGTTCCTTTGATGTCAGTGGCTTTGAGAACTATTCCGGTGACTGTATTGTGACCTCCATGGCCAACTATTATGACATCCCTTACATCAATTGTGATGGGCAGCAGAAGAACAGGGCCAGTGTTGTCTTGCTCTGAGTCGGAGTCAGCCCTGAACTTAAATAACACCCTTCCATTATTGGGGTTCGTTCGAGCTGTGAAGAGTTCAGAGTAGCCTGGATTCAAGAGAGGCGACAGCATCCCAGGTATCAGGGCGCCTCGAATCGTCAGAGCGGTGTTTCCGGTGGATGTCGTGAGGCTTCCGCAAGGCGGGACAGAAACCACTTGAACAACTAGCTTGGAGGTGTCGATGATCCAATAATCTGGCCATTGGACCGGGGAGTTTGTCGACGCCCATGACCACGAGGGGGCACAAAAGACAGCACGCCGCTTGGGCCGAGATCCAGTATGCCACAAGAGCTGGCGCTCAACACCATGATTCCACAGCCCTGTGAGGTATCGTATGCTTGATTGGACTTCCAGAGCCTTTGCCAAGCCGTAGATGGCAACAAGTTTGTCGGTTTCCTTGGTGAGGCCTGACTGAGTATATTTCCGGACTAGTTTTCCCCATGTCACAACCAGAGCAGTCCCAGTGGACGTCCTGTGTGGCAAAAGAGGATCAAAGCTCTTGAAGTTGTCCTCGTTGCCTAAGCCACCAAGGGGGGCACTCTCGCCTGCTTGCATCGATGTGCACTCCCAGTAAAGTTGTCGTTTCCCAAAGTGAAGAGAGCGCCTTGTAAGCACCCTTTCTTGGAGCACCCAGCCTCTTCGACACAGGGGCGATCTTTCAACTTGTCTCAACCACTCGTCTTCATCCAGAACATCGTAGTATCGGGCGACGCTACCCCTAGAAGACGGCTTTCCTGGAGGCGGGGGGGGCGGGGATGAAATTTGAACCTTGAGAGGCTGGACTGATCGTTCATCTCGTTCTGCAAATAAACCACCACGAGAATCAGCCGCACCGGTAGCAGCAATATTGAGATATGAGCCCGAATATATCTCGCACATGACTGCTGACTGGTTTGCCCAGTCTGCGTCGGAATCCTGGATGATGCACAAAGAGTCGATCCAAATGTACCGAATTCCCAAGTTTCGAGTGAAGACAATAGCGTCGGTAAATGTCCTGGGAAGCATATTCCATTGGATGCCCGTCTTCAAGATGGCAATGGTATCGAGAGTTAAAGTCAGAGGTTTGTGCTCTGGGTCTCCCCAGCAATGACTCAGGGTCATGTAACGGGCATCGGATGGGACTTCACCCACGTCGGAAAGTCGTGGGTCTGCGGAACCATCCTGTACATCGATGATGCGTGCAAAAGGCAGACGGCCTTGGGCCTTGTAGACATCGGAGTCCGAACGGAGTCGGCAATCTTCGTGCTTCTCACACTCCGCTATCCACCGTCGGACGAGAGACAGGGATATTTCACCTTGTCCCACAATCTTCGGATAGGAGATATCAGGACCAGGTAATGGTTCTTGGTCTTCTTGCCAGTCAGTTGGAAGTCAGCAGTTGAAAGAATTGTTTGAACGCACCGTCTGATGGAACGAATGTGAGATAAAGCTGAATCCCATATTCCCTTCTGGTTTTCAATGTTTGCGGGTGATAAAGCCCGGAATACAGCAACCTCCCTGCATGGTGCGTAATAGCGTAGCCTAGCACATAGTCGTAGTCGTCGGGGTTGGTGTTGACATCCTCGGGTTCATCGGCTATTGCAAGTCTCTCCTCTGGCTCCAGCTGAGAAACAAGTCGGAGGCACAGCCGGCATCCTTCATCTGCGGCGGCCATAAATGCCCGGCCCGAATGATGGTGGACGAAGCCGCCCGGTTTCGAAAGGTAGAAGCGATTCCTGCGAATCCTGTCGTCCCATTCATACAGGCCCGCCTTGTCGTCTGAGTCTGTCTCGGGGTCCAACGTCGTGGATTCGGTCCTGGTCAATTGTCCACTTCCATCGCCCGAACCAAATGTTGCCTTGTAGGAACCTTTCCATCTAACGCTTCTCTCGTTGAGCATGTCGTTGCAAGCTTGGCAGAACATGGTGGTTTTGGTAGTCGCCTCTGTTGAAAATTGGTACGGCTGTCGACAACGTCGAGATTGATGGGGCACCGCTCTTGAACTGGGGAGGAGAAGAGGAGACGATCGGGAAGGATACGGGTATAAAAGGGCATCCAATGGGCATTGCCGCGTTCCAAGCATGCACCACACCACGAGCCCTGCCTATTTGTCGTCAAGCTGGGAGCCTAGAGGTCCCAAGCTTCTTTTGTCCACGAAGCATGTCCCTAGGGACAAGTGCTCCAAGGGTGACGATATCGAAGCCGACGCCCACCAAAGAGTGTGCCATCGGCTCATCTCTCAGGGCCGCTGGTCTAGTGGTATGATTCTCGTAAGTCCTCCTCACTGCACAACAAACACCCACATCTGTGGATTCATCAAGACTGACCGTTCGAACAGGCTTAGGGTTCACCCTAAAGTACAAATTGCGAGAGGTCCCGGGTTCAATCCCCGGGTGGCCCCCATCTTTTTGCCAGATCAGGTCGAATTGATGTCGTGTCATATCTCAGGTTGACAAACGCTTCTTGTCATGGTGTTTGTTTTCGAGACGCGTCGTTGGCTCGTGACGGGCGTTGGGTGTCGTTGGAAGGGGACAAAGAGAAAAGCGTCAATACGAGAAAGGTAGATACCTATATTTTAGTAAATCTGGTAGCAGAATTGAGGTGGAATATGTCGTCTCGTGTCAACAAATTGCAATGTCCAAATCGATGAAATGAGAGCGTGAGGTTGAAGCAAGACCCGCGACTCGCATGCCGTCAGCTCCCGCTGATACGGGTTAGGGTTATATAGGGCGAAAGAGCGCTAATCTTCAACGGCACCACCCGCTGTGGCTCACCGCCCCCTGCGTAACTGACACCCCCGCCAACAGGAGCCCGAACCCCTGAATCAACAACGACCAAGGACCATCGGCGACTCTCGCCATCCTGCCATGACAGGTCGAATGGCCTTGCGACCTCGTCACACGCAGCGACCATGTCCAACTTTCGAAGGGCGGCGCCAGGCGGTGCTGCCCCCTCGGGCCCAAGCATCCTGAAGACGCTACAGGCCGCCGAGATGATTGACACGAGGCCCTTGCTGCCCGCTGGTATGGCCGACCTCCCCCCAGTTGCGCGGATGGCCCCCCATACTGACACTTGCCGCCGCCAGAGATCATCGCCGCCATCCTCGACTACCTCCCCGTGTCCGACCTGATGCGCTTCGCCCGCACCTCTCGCCGCATGCGCGAGATGGTCTACGACGATACCCGATGGGTCGCCCGCCTTCGGAGCATGGGGTGCTGGGACGAGGTTGAGGCCCGCAGGCGGTTCGAGGAGGCCATGAAGCGCCGTCGGGAGCAGGCCAGCCGCGCGAGTGTCTCGACCGGCGCGGGGCCAAGGCCGGCGATAACCACCACCCTCTTCGATGCCTCCGTGGAGGAGGAGCGGAGGAAGGCGCAGCAGCTTCAACGGCAAAACGTCGCTGATTTGCACGACGGGTTCGAAACCATGAAGATCACCGGCCAGACACCAACACAGGACCAATCCAGAGACCCCGAGACGCTGCTGGCCGTCATCAAGAATGTGCAAAGCGTAAGGGGCCACGCGAGGCAGGAATACGGGAGGATATATGGCGCCCTCGCGCCCTTTTATTTTGACCTGGCCCAGGCCAAGACGCACACGGATCCCATCGTCTTCCAGGTGTTCCGAGACCCCGAACGGCAAGCTCAGATGCTGGCGAATCTGCAAGTCTTTTCCAACAGCGACTGGTCGCAAGGATGGCGACAGCGCGAGGAGAAGCTCTCCTCCATGGTGAGCATATTTGAGAGCGCCGTCTTGCGCGAGTTCGAGCAGGGCTACGAGTTTTGGGATGTCGACGGCCGGATGAAGAAGTACGCGGGCGTCCTCTGCATTTTAAACGGCGGTGCTGCTGGCATCGACCTCTTCATTCAGAAGCACCCGCTCTTCACTGATCGGGCGGTGCTGGCAAATTCGATGGACTGCGTCAACCAGGCGCCAGCCGACACCGTCACTCTCGAGCCTTCACGGCGGTTTTTTGAAGTCCTCGCCGCAAAGGTCGACGAGCAGGCCGATATCATTGAGCGGATATTCCCTGAGCCGAGTCCGGTGTTTTGGTCCTTTGTCGACAAGGTGCGTGAGGAGATCATCATGGAGTACATTACTCCGCTGTTCGACGAGACGCATGAGCGCAGTATTCCCTCCTACCTCAAGGCCGTATCGGGTCTCTTTGAGCAGACGCTGCAATTCTTCCGAACCCTCAAGGCGCCAAAGGGGGCGGCGGCAGACCAGGAAGCCAGAGCCAAAGAGCTTACTCTCAAGGTGTTTGAGCCACACCTCGATCTCTATCTCCAGGACGAGCTAGACAGCTTCACCAGGCAGGCCGAACGAGAAGTGGGAGAGTGGGAAAAGAAGCTCTCGGCCCAGGACGCCAGCGTCGAGTCATTCTACATGGCCAATTTTAACAACCGGCAGGCCGACAAGCGGGACTTCCTGACATCGTTCAAAAAGGTGGTGATGATGCCCGTCTCCGTCCTGCCTACAAGTCTCAGCTTGCCGTTAGGGTCCCCCTTTGCAAGCTCCAAACCCGCCTCGTCAACCACGACAGCAGCAAACGGAAACTCCCTGCAGGCAACCCCCCAACCATCGCGGCCGCACTCGCCCAGCTTGTCTGCCGCCAACGCCCCCGACAGGACCTCCAGCCCCCTCCCCGGCAAGGCCCCCAACGACGAGCTGGCCGCCAAAGCAGCGCTCATGACATCCCGGCTCGAAGGCATCAAGTCCCTCTTCAGCATCGAAGTGGCGCTCGGCCTCGTGCACAGCGCCAAGGCCAGCCTCGGGCGCGTGGCCGTCTTCATCCAGCTCGGCGGCCAGGCCGGCGGCGAGGCGCGCGAGCAGTGCGAGGCCATCTTCGTCACGCTCCTGCGCATCCTCGGCGGGCGGCACGTCAAGCCGGGCTTCGACAAGGCCGTGGCGCACCTGTCGCAGTACAACCCGCGCGAGGTCAGCCAGCACGAGAGCGGCGTGGCGCCGCTCGTGACGTTCATCGAGCTCGTCAACGTCGGCGACCTCATCTCGCAGATGATTGACGTCTTCTACGAGCAGCAGCTCGCGGGCCCGCGCATCGCCGACCGCAACGACTTCCTCGACCCCGCCGGCCTCGCCAAGAAGAAGTTTGAGCAGATGCTCGACGAGAGCGTCGCCGCCGGCCTCAACAAGGGCATCGACGTGCTCATGGACGAGGTCGAGTACCTGTGCGCCACGACGCAGCTGCCGACCGACTACAACCCCTCGGCCGCCGGCGTGGATCCCAACAGCGCCGAGAAGCCAGCGGCGGCGGCGACGCCCTCCCCCGCCCTGTCGCTCGGCCTCGACGACATCGGGCCGACCCCCACGGCGCGCCGCATCCGCGACCTCGTCGAGTCGCACACCAAGATGCTCGTCGGCAGCACCGACAAGTCGATGCTCGACGTCTTCAACGGCGAGGTCGGCCTGCGCCTCTTCGCCGCCGTGTGCAAGCACCTCAAGCGGCAGCGCGTCAGCACCGAGGGCGCCATCAAGCTCATCGCCGACATGAACCTGTACTTTGACTACGTGCGCACGCTCAAGAACGCCGACCTGCTGGCCTACTTTCGCGCGCTGCGCGAGCTGAGCCAGATCTACCTGATTGACGCGCACTCGCACGCCAAGGAGATGGCCACCATCATCGCCGACGGCGACCGCTTCTCGGGCGTCTTCAGGGCCGAGGAGGTGTACGAGTACGCCGAGAGGCGGGCGGACTGGTACCAGGTCAAGAGGGACGTGGAGAGGGCCATGTACGGGCTGGAGTGTGTTGTAATGTGAACGGAACAAGACGGATACATGGCATTTGTGGGTTTGATATAAGCGCATCATTTTTTATATAGGGACCAAATTCAGCATGATTCCAGGTTACGCCTCCTCTTTGACATTTCCCCCGTGGTTGTCTTGCAAATCCCCGCCGCCCATGACGCCAAACACCCGATGATGCCCCCCTTTTGTGTCCTGTATATATTCCTGGTGACGCCTACTTCATCCCCCCAAAGTCCAACTTCCTCGCCACCTTTGCCCCGCGGGCATTGTTACCCTCGTCCTCGACCACTCCATTCCGCCGCTTCAGATCCGACCCCATCTTGTCCTCCCCCCCGTCCTGCTTGCGCGGCAGCTCCTCCTTGCGCGTCGGGCGCGGGTCCGTCCGCCACCACCTGTGCTCGAGCATCTCGCGGGCCGTGATGCGCTTCCTCGGATCCAGCGCGAAGGTGCGCATGAGCAGGTCGACGCCCTCGGCGCCGACGGCACCAAAGCGGCCCATGTAGGCCGACTTGTCCCACACGGGCGTCACGTCGCTGGGCACCGTGTACTCCTTGAGCTGCGTGACGCCGGGCCAGTTGTCCTCGGTCGGGGTGCCGATCTGGCGGCAGATGAGGGCGATCTGCTCGACCTCGGAGTTGCCCGGCAGGAAGGGGGCGCGGACGACGAGCTCGGCGAAGACGCAGCCGACGGACCACACATCGACGGCGCCCGAGTAGTGGCGGGCGCCGAAGAGGAGCTCGGGCGGGCGGTACCAGCGCGTGATGACGTTGGCCGTCATCTTGCGGCCGGGGTCGGCGAAGGAGCGGGCGAGGCCGAAATCGGCCAGCTTGACCTCGCCGTCGGCGGCGATGAGCAAGTTGTTGGGCTTGATGTCGCGGTGCAGGACGCAGTTGTCGTGGCAGAACCACACGGCGCGCGTGAGCATGCCCATCCAGGCCTTGATGTCGGCGGCGCCGTAGCGCACGCGGTCGACGTCGCGGATGAGCTCCTCGAGGTCGCCGAGGGGGAGGTACTCGAGGACGAGGTTGAGGTTCTGGTCCTTGGAGCTGAAGACGGAGAGGAGGTTGATAATGTTGGGGTGGTGTAGTTCTTGCAGGTGCTTGAGCTCGCGCACGGCGTCAGGGGCGAGACCGTCGCGGAACTCCTTTTGCACCTTGATCTTCTTGATGGCTACGCGCACCGAGGGGTCGTGGCGCGAGTGGCCGAGGTAGACGTTGGCGTAGGTACCCTCGCCGAGCTTGCGACCCTTGACGTATTTGCGCTTCTCGTCCTCGTTCATCTGCTCGACGAGGTCCAGCGACATCCCGAGCCCGGCCTGGATGTCCTGGCCCAGGGCGGGCGTGCCATTGGAAGAGGGGACGGCCGAGTTGCCGGCCTGCTGCTGTTGTTGTTGGCGTTTCAGGGGCGACGAGAGAGGGCGAGAGGGGAGTAGCGTCGTTCCCTCGGTGGGATGGACGATGAGGGGGGACACGGCCATGGTGGCGGGTTTCGGAGCCGGGCGGAGGTGAGGTTAATTCATCCGGAAGGTGTGCAGCCTTGGTTCGGGAAGACGCAAGGCTGGTCAATGCAGTGGTCTCGTCGGGGGTCGTTGCTCGTTGGGGTCTTGTTGGAGATGGAACCTCCAATTGCCGGTGGAGTCGTTGAATTGAAAGATCGACGGCGGGACAGGGAGGTGTCCACCATGTCAAAGGGAGCTAAGCCCGCCGGGGCTTATCTCCACTATCTGCGGCTTGGCATGCCGTCCCTCTGTCATGGACTCATGGGCAGGTGATGACGTCATGTGATCTGCCCTCCCATCAACGATACCAATCGGGCCTGCTCCTCACCTCCTGTTCCAGAGCCAAGTTATGTGCTCCCTCGAAAAAAATACGATGTGATTTCATGGGGTGACATGTTTGATCGTGGGATGCCAGCAAACGGCGTGGCTATGCATGGGTCCGTCCGTCCCCGTCCCCGTTGTGCCTCGTCCCATTGCATCCCATCCCCGATCGATCAGTCCTGTCCCTGGCCCAACAACCTGAGCCGTGGTGTGTGACGACGACGAGTCTGTGTGGTCGATTGAAAAGTCCCCTGCCCCCTTGCACCCTCCATTTGACATCTTTTCCGTCTCTCATACCAAAATACGTTTATTTTCCCAGTCAAGAGTGGTTGTATGCGGGTGCCGTAGCCCAGCAACAGAGTGCGATTGAACCTCCCCGACACTCGCTCAACACCGTCTTGTCGTCAAAAAATCACAGCCCAAAACAAACAGAAAACGCCGTCACCCAAATACAGCTTGAACCTCCCAGGCCCTCCCATCACCACCGCACTCGTGGCCCCGAACCACCCAAAATGTTACGCCTCTCCTACTGGGTATGGCCCCCCTCCCCCCTCCCCCTTTCACCACCCAGCTAACCCGCCCCCCAGATATTCCCCATCATCGCCGGCATAACCTGGCTCGCCACCTTGCTCGGCCTCCTCCTCTACTGGATCATCAGCACCTCACGCACGCACTACCCCTCCATGTCCCCGACCCAACAAATCGCCTACATCTCCGACGTCGGCGCCTCTCCGCTCAAGCCCCTCTTCATCGCCGGCTGCGTCCTGACCACCATCCTCCTCGACCTCTCCTTCCTCCTCGACCGCCTCCTCCGCCACCGCGGGCGCCTGGTCCCCACCACGACGCGCACCGAGCACGTCCTCTCGGTGCTGACCATCGTCTTCGCCGTCGTCGGCACCGTCGGCCTGATCCTCCTCTCCGTCTTCGACACCCTCCGCCACCCCAAGCTGCACGACGTCTTCCTCCTCCTCTTCATCGCCGGCTACGTCCTCAGCGCCATCTTCATCTGCTGGGAGTACCAGCGCCTCGGCCAGCGCTGGCGCGCCCACCGCGTGCTGCGCGTGTCCTTCTGGGTCAAGCTCGTCTTTGTCGTCGTCGAGATCCTCCTGGCCATTGCCTTTGTGAGCTGCACGTTTACCCAGCGGTACAACGCCGGCGCCGTGTTGGAGTGGGTGATTGCGTTTATCTTTTCGGCCTATGTGTTTTCGTTTTATGTGGATTTGTATCCGGCCGTGAGGACCAAGAATGGGGCGGGAAGGCCGGGGTCACCAAAGTTTGCGGCGCCTGCTGAGGTTGCTGGGGGTTCGACGGGGAGTGAAGGGGGGAGGGAGCTGGAGGATGGACGCGGGCAGGGGTTTGCGATGGGACATGTTGGCGGTGGGCAGGCTGGGCGGGATGGGCGGCAGGCTGGGAGGGAGGAGACGGTGGTGGCGAGTAACTTTTAGGGAAATTACCGCGTGAACGCGTCGCTCCCGAAGAGGTAGGATGTTGGAGGGAGAGTGTTGGATCTCGGGGGTTGGTTTGCATAGCATGGATGGACAGGCGTTTGGGGGTATTTGTTTCTGTTGTTTTAAAGCTGTAGCGATATGGGTTATGGATGCAACCTGGACTCGATAAACCAAGCGATACAGGTCTAATAGCGTAATATCAATGATCATTACTACGTTCCCTCTCTAGGATTGCGGCCAAGGTGCCTCAAGGATGCTCGGTAAACAGACTACTAACACCGTCATGCAGCTCATTCCTGTGCCCGAACGCCCCATCATAAAACAATAATCCACCGCTACTCCAAAATCTCCGAGAACCTCGACCCCTTCACCGGACTGGCCTCCACCTCGGTCCCTATTCGGAGATGATTCCGCGGCGGCGGCGTGATCGGAGACGCGATGGGCGAGTTCAACGTCGTCCTAGCTTCCTCAAACTCATCCAGGCTGCTGCTCATGCTGCTGACGGACCGCGTGCTCAGGCTAACAGAGTCCCCATCTCGGTCCGCCCGTGGGTTGAGACTGGGAGTTTGGTTCCCGGTAGGAGACGGGTTCGTCTTGCTGCTTTCACCCCGTACCTCGCTCTCGTCATTCCGCCCAGCGAGGGCTACCTCGCGCATGCTGGCACTTGCACCCTCGTTGACAGCCAGCGTATTGTCGCCCTTGGCCGCCAGCTTTGCGAGAGTCGCGCCCCCAATAAACCCCTTCTGGGGTACCTCTGCCTGCTCCCGGGTGGCCCCATCCGGCGATGAGTTTGAGCGGGGACGGGCGAGGTTCTTGAACCAGTTCTTGAGCTTCTGCGGCGAGGAGTTGGATTTCCCTCCTTGGCCGGAGACCTTGTCGATCGAATCTGACAAGGAATTCTTCGAAGGCTTTTTACCGATCGAGTCTGTCGATTTGCTCTTTGAGTGCCGTTTGAAATTGACGGACAACACCCGTGTTCGCGCTTTTCCAGCTGATTCCTCGGCTTCGGGTTCTGGTTGCTTCTCTGTGGGTTTCTCCGCGATGGGGTCATTCAGGCTCAAAGGTGGGATAACCTCCTTCCCCTTTTGCTTGCCCTCCTTGGCCGCCCTCTTCTGCTCGGCTCGGGCTTGTCGTTCCAGTTCTTTTGTCTCCCTTTCTTCTTTCCTGAGTTCTTCTCTCCGGAGCTTGTCTTGTTCTTTTTGTTGCTCTGGTCCGGTCAGCATCATTTCAAACGTGGTTGTCAAGTTCGGGGTATTTACCTTTCAACTGCTTGTGGATCTCCTGGATCTCCTTCTCCCGCACTCTGTCCCGCTCCTCTTCCATTCTCTTTCTCTCCTCCTCCGCCTTTTCTGCCATCTTTCTCTCCCTTTCCAATTCCGCCTTTTCGTTGATCTCGTCCAACAGGGGCTGCACCCTCTGGGCAGCAATAGCCTCGACGGCTTCCTTGTCCATGACTTTGCCACCACCCAGGTCGACCTTGCGCTCCTGTTCGGCCCTCGAAGCATCGAAGCGAGCCTGGGCGGCGACACGAGCCTTCCACTCCCAGTCATCCCTCTTGCTTGGCTGAACCCAGCCCGTCTCTTCCTGGATCTTGTCGTCCATGTCCTTGAGGCGGGCCTGGACGTTCCGGTGCGCCGTGGCAAGCAAGGCTTCTCGATCCCTCAGCCTCTTCTTCTCATCCACTTCGGCCAGCTTGCTGTCGAAGAGCGTCATTTGCTTGCGGATCTGCATCGACTTCTTCTTGTCCTCGAGGAGCACTCCGTCGCTTGCGGAGCGCCGTCTCGTCAGCTTGTTGCGGAACGACCCCAGCTTGTTGCTGCGCTGGGGTACTGAAGAGCCATAGTAGTCCTGGAAGCCCCGGCCACGATCGTGGTCTTCCTGCAGCTTGGCGAGACGCTCCTGCGCGCGACGGTAAGCTGCCTCGTGTAGATTGTCAAAGACCATGGGCTGCTCTTTTGTGGCCCCGGTGCTTTTGCCATGGCGTTCAAAGGATGACGATCGGGCAAGGGCGTTCGCGTTGGTGGTATTGATAGTTGTCTGTTGCCGGCTGTACATCTGCTTGGCCATGGCCACGGCCGAGGCATGAATCGTGTCGTTCCTCTGCCTCTCGTCGAGTTCCGGCTTGACGGGCGGGTTGGATGTGTACATTTTCCTGTCCATGACGGTGAAGGGAACGGAACCTCCCACAGGATGGACAGCGGCCTTGGGGGAGGGGGAGGGTCTGTGAGCAATCGTGGCAGCGCTAAGGGCGTTGGAGGCGGCATTCGCCTGATCCGGATACAGGATCGGGGAGGAGGCGGCTCTGGGACGAGGACGAGCTGCCATGGCGCCTTTTGCTGCGCGGAGAGAACCTTGGCGATCCAAGCTAGGAGAGTCGCTAGTCACCGCGGGAGGAGGCATGCTGGCTCTGAAGGCCAGATTGGCGGCGGAGTTGCCCCATTGCGAAGGAGGCGAGGGCTGACTCGGTTGGTTTCGCTGGGCGGCGTCGCCAGCGGCCCGGACGGCGGCCTGTGATCCTGCGGCGGAACGGCGGGTGCGGGGTTCGGGGGGCGGCATCTGGCTGTCGTTGGCAAACACAGCGGCAGTGGAAGCGGTGGTTGAGAGTTCGCGAGCCCACGGCTTGGGAGGGTGGGTGGTCCAGCCGATAGAGGCAGCGCTGGCGGCAGCGGTGTCGTCGTCTCTCAGTCCGGATGATGGAAAACTGGGGAGGTCTCTGGCATTGGCGTATCGGAGTCTCCCCGAGTGGGCTGCAACAGCGGCGCGATTGTCAGTGGTGCACAGCGAGGGCGATGTGTAAGACGGCGGCAGATGTCGCGGAGTTTCGGGACGCGTCTTGCTGGATGGGTCATGTCGAGTGAGGAGGGTTGTCGAAGGCGAGCTTTGCGTCACGGTGGTCATGGTGAGCGCCGCGACCTGGGGGGTCCGCAGGGGGTAGACTACCGGAGGCGGGGTACCGATGATTCTTTGATAGCCACGGTCCCTGTCTGTTTCTTGGGAGTTGGGACGTCTCGTCCGTCTTTTCTTTGTCAGGTATCAGGGACTCCTGGCTTGATGTAAGTTGAGAACGAGGTGAGAATGCCCGTGTTGAAATGTTCCTCGGGCAAGGGGGCAGGCAGGCAGGCAGGCAGGTATTAGGTATTAGGGAGGAAGGAATTCCGCGTGGAGAGGATGAATGAATAAATGATGATGGAGGACAAGTGGGTAACAAGAACCTAAGCTTGCCTATTAGTATGCCACGAGATGCCCTCGGTTTGTCCGTGTGAATGTCTTTTGTTTCGCCGGCTGCCGATTGCAGATGACGGAAACCGACGCAGGACAGCGACAGTGCTGCTGAGGTGCTGGATGCCCGGGCGTGGGACGGGCAGCGACGGTTGAGGTACAGATACAAACATGGAATGGGGGAACCCGAACCAAAATTCAATCCTGGTGGATAGCACCAGATGATATTATTACAGAGCAGGAGCAGGAGGAACAGTTCAAATCTTCATGCCTCGAAATAAACAAATCCAGGCATCGGCCCAGCCTCTTCAGCCCTCTCCATTCTCCAAGCCCATCAATTCATTTGGATGCTCGTCATTTCCTTTCCATCCTGGGCGTCGACGTCATTCCCCCCAGCACTGCGAGTCTGCGATCGCTAACCGTTAGTGCAGTGCAGCGTAACACATGCCGTGTAACCCTACCCACTCGCCTGACCAGATGCACGAATCTGGAGCTACTGCGGCAACTTTTCTGGTTTCCGAATGGCATCATGGGAACTCGCCAGGTCCAAAACTCTGTCCATGGCAAGCATACGTGCATCATGTCCGATTGCGACAGTACTTCAAGACGCCCATCTCCGCGCCTTCGGTCTTCGGAGGGAGCATGAGGACTCCAGCCCTTACACTCCAGCCCTGGTTTGTTTGTTAGCGCGAGACCTCTTACCAAGGAGGCGATGCCTACATGACATGAGCGGACGCCTCCAGTTCCGACTTCAGGGCCTGGTCTGTAAAAATATAGGTATCTAGTTCCATCACCAAGGCCTCTATTGAACGGTTTCCGGCCTTGGCTAGTATCTCGCATGTCTCGCGCTAACAAAAGACCAGTACTCCGTATTGGATTGTATGTTAGCGGAAACCTGAAACGGCCCGGATCAAGATCAAATGACAGCGGTTCGGCCGGCCGAAATGTACCCCGGCTTTGTTCCGGTCCACGGTTTGGGGATCCGAAAACATGGGAAATCCCCAAAGACGGCCCATCGCCAAAGCGCTTTCATTGCATTCGTCTCAGACAAATATGGAGATAGTATCCATACTGAAACTTGCGACGTTCACCCTGTATGGCACATATGGCCCCCAGAGATCCAGAATTACAGGCTTAGTGTAACCCTAACCCTTGGTAGCCAACCCCTTTTGCTGATGCCCCTTCTCGAGATACTTTGTGCGAAATTATATGATGTATGCCACTTGTTGTATGCTTGACTTTTTCATATTCTATTCACCTTAACCAACGCTGGTCCTGCTAGGCCTAGATGAAACTGGGGCGGATCCTTGCCGGCCCTAACCCGGCCCTGATCTCATCCAACTGTTCAAGGCCCGTCTTGTGCTTGCCCTTCTTGATCCGCCGCTTCCCCTGCATCGAGTGCCCTTCGAGGAACTCGTCCAGCATCCCGTCAAAGTCCTGCCGTACATTCCCCTGCACGCTGGACATATTGGAGATGGCCGACACCGAAGCGTCATCCCCGTCAAAGTCGGGGTTGTTGTACTCCTCCTCGATCTTCTCGAACCGCCCGTCGAGGATGCCCAGCTGTTCCGTGCGGAAGAGGGACGACGAAGTCATCGAGTAGTTGGAAGGGTTGGTCATGGCACCATTCCGCTTCTTCTTGCGCCCGCCATTGGTTGTGGTCGTCCATATCGACGACTGGACCTCCGAGGGTGTGTCCATCTCCGCCGCCTTGGGCTTCTTACCGCCCTTTTGTTCGTTCTGGAACCGCTGAAAGTCGGCCATCCAGTCCCCTGACTCCGCGCCCTGTGGCTGCTGGGACGTGTCCACCAGATCAGGAACTTCGTCGCCACCACGATACTCCCTCGTCGGCTTCGCTGTGTGATCCGACTCCCAGCCCTCGTCCTCCTCGTCGTAGTCCTCGTACTCCTCCTCAAACTCGTGTGTGCTCAGCTCGCGGGCGTCCTTTGCCAGCTCTTGGAAGATGTCATCGTCATCCTCGACGTACGCCTCGTCCTCGAGAGCCTCCAGCACCTCACGCAAGCGCGGGTCCATGTCGGGCTGGAATCCCGCAATGGCATCGGGCACATCCTGCTGTGCCTGATATGTGAGACGCTGCAGATTCTTGGAGGGGAGAATCTCGTCATCTAGCAGCTCCTCGGAGCTGTTCTGGAGGTCCAGCTGCCGCAGCGAGTCCTCGAGTGACGGCCCCTTCCCCTTCCCCTTCCCCTTGGTCTTGGCTGACTCGGCCGGAACAAACACGGTCTCGCCGCCGCCCTGCCCGATATCGCGCATGTGCTGCATATAGTCGTACTCGGTGTCGTCGTAGTAAATGCCATAATTGGCGGCCTCGCCCTCGTTGGCGCGGATGCTCATGGCCTCGGAGCCGAGCTCCGACGCAAGGTCGTTGATGGACTTGCCGCCGCCACGAACCGAGGATGAAGGGGCATTGGGGAGCTGTGTCGGGTTGAGCACCATGGCTGGCGCCGACTCATCGTGGATGAGGGGGTCATTTTGCGGGCGGTAGACGAGCTTGAAGTGCGTCGCCGTCTTCTTGTCGCTAGGTCGGTTAGTATGCGACACTGGGAGTATGGAGGTCGCGGGGAAAGCAACTTACATCCACTTTCCTCGAGGCATCTTGGCGGTTGATCGAGGGTTCAGTCCGTGGTTGCGATCGCAGGGTCTCTTCAGGGAGCTGTGGAATTGATGATCTGCCAAACTGCCAGGCCTGCTGTGGTGGGGGGCCCGATCCGTGTGGGAGAAATTTTGGCGGGGAGAATCTTATCTTATCGATAGAAACGGTATTTCAAGGCAGTGTATTCTGGGACCAGACGTCTCGATGGACTCATTACCAAGAGGTTGTAAACAATGCCATGTTTCATTTAAAACGTGATCAAAACTGTGTTTAATTTTTAGATACTCCTGGATCTTTATCTCATGTTATGAGAAGAAGTTTACAAGATTTGGGTGGCGATCCTCAGTGACCAAGAAGTTCTGCGATTACGTATTGCCGTAACAGCCGTACACAGCTGCCCTATATTTCGCCGATTGCAAATTTGCCCCTCCATTTATCATTTATCAGCGAGCATCCAAGAACAGTCACCCCGCCATTGTCGCGACAGTTGATCAACCCGTCCGGCCCTCTCCCTCTCGATCCAGAGCTTTGCGCCTCGAAACTACATTCGCAAACAGACACCCAGTACAGTCGCACCGAAAAAGCCGCCCAAGATGGTGCACGCCAAGTCGAAAAAGGCGGTTGGCCTCGGCAACACCCTGATGAACGACCGCTTCGGCCGGGGCAGGGGCAACGAGAGAAAGAAGACCACAGCCGTCATCCGTATACAAAAGGACACTGGAGAGGAGTATGTCACCAACGATCGTCCGGAAGCCTCGTACGTCAAGATGCGCTCCGTCACCGAGCAGGGCGCACTGGACGAGTTCCTCGCGACCGCCGAGCTCGCCGGGACCGACTTCACAGCCGAGAAGATGAACAACGTCAAGATCATCCACACAGACCAGAGGAACCCCTACCTCCTCTCGGCGACCGAAGAAAAGGCGGTGCTGGGGAAGCAGCGCGAGAACAGGGCGAAGTTGACGGTGCCAAGGAGACCGGCATGGGACTCCAGCACAACCGCCGAGGCGCTTGACCTGGCAGAGCGCGAGAGCTTTCTGCAGTGGCGCAGGGGGCTCGCTGAGATGCAAGAGGCCCAGGATCTGTTGATGACCCCCTTTGAGAGAAACCTCGAGGTTTGGAGGCAGCTGTGGCGAGTCATTGAGCGCTCCGACGTGATTGTTCAGATCGTCGATGCCAGGAATCCTCTCCTCTTCCGGTCCGAGGATCTCGAACAATACGTCAAAGATGTCGACCCGAAGAAGCAAAATCTTCTCCTCATCAACAAGGCCGACATGATGACCTACAACCAGAGAAAGGCATGGGCAAGCTACCTCAAGGGGGCGGGCATCTCCTACAAGTTCTTCTCGGCGCAATTGGCCAAGGAGCAGATAGAGGCAGATGAGCTCGAGCAAAACTCCGAGGGAGAGGAAGACGAGAGCGAGTCTGAAGCGGAGGGCGCTTCCAAACCAAAGCAGGAGGTTCCGGTCGCCAAGGATGAGGATGAGTCGTCGGAGGAAGACTCTGAGGAAGATGAGTCTGAGGACGGAGAGGTGGAGGATGCAGACACTCGCATCCTCACGATCGGGGAACTGGAGAGCATCTTCCTCCAGTACGCGCCACAATACGGAGCCGGTATGTTCAGTTCGTGTCTTTGCAGCTTCCTTCCCAGACTGACAGTCGTCCCCAGGTCCCGACAGGAAACTCAAGATTGGTCTTGTCGGATACCCGAACGTCGGAAAGTCGTCAACCATCAACGCCCTCATCGGTGCCACAAAGGTGTCCGTCTCCGCAACCCCGGGAAAGACAAAGCACTTCCAGACCATTCATCTCAGCGATCAGATCATCCTCTGCGATTGCCCCGGTCTCGTCTTCCCCAACTTTGCCAACACCAAGGCCGAGTTGGTCTGCAACGGCATTCTCCCCATCGACCAACTCCGTGAGTACACTGGTCCCGTCGGCCTCGTAGTCCGCCGCATCCCCCAGGCCTTCCTTGAAGCCATTTACGGCATCAAGATCCGCGTCCGCCCCCATGAAGAAGGCGGCACCGGCATCCCCACGGCCGAAGAGTTCCTCTCGGCCTACGCTCGCCACCGCGGCTTCATGACTTCCGGTATGGGTCAGCCCGACCAGTCGCGCGCCGCTCGCTACGTTCTCAAAGATTACGTCGCCGGCAAGCTACTTTACTGCGACCCGCCTCCCGAGTTTGAACTCGACGAGCACGCGTTCAACGCCGAGCTCTACGACGTCTCTCACCTTCCCGCCAAGCGCCAGGAGGCATTCGTGGCGGCCATGGAGGCTGCCTCGCTCGAGGGCGGCGCCGGCGAGGATGATGACATTGTCTCTCTCGCCGACTTCATCCCGGCTCCTCAGCAGGGTGCCAAGTCCAAGAACCTCGACAAAGCCTTTTTCCGCGCACCCGCCCGCAGTGCCGGTCATCTCAGCCAGCCCTTCAACCACCGTTACTCGGAGCAAGGGCGGCAGCAGATGGGTCCGGGCGCCAAGGTCATCAGCGCGCGCAAGATGCGCACGATGCTGGCCATGGAGCAGGGCATCGATCCCAAGGACGTGGAGCTCATGTCGGGCAAGCGGCACTTCAAGGGTGGCAAGAAGCCCAAGGCAAAGTTGAGGACAGGCAATAACAACAAGGGCGTGGACGAGAATGGGATTTAGACATGTTTTGCGAGGGACAACAAAATAAACGGGATGGGATCAGTCTCTGCTAGATGCATTTGTTTGCTTGTGGTCTGTTATGTCAAGCCGGTTTCCTCAGCGATGTATACCATTACCCAGATCATCGGGCCAAGAGTTGAACAATTCTCACCTCTGGAGCCAAAGTTACGGACCTGCAGAAATAAATGGTTGTTTCTCGCCTGGGAAGGGTCTGGTGTCAGTGAAAGAACATCGGTCTCAAATTAGGCTTCTTGGAAGGGCAAAGGCCGGGTATTGCTCGCTGAAATTCGATTGCAGCTTGGTCCTTTAGTAAATTGTCTATTAGCCTCGGCAGCAATGGAGGAAAATTCGGTCTGTACTCTCAGCGTCTACAATGAAGGTCGTTTGACTGATCCTTTCTAGAAACGTCCGCCTTCGAGGCTGAGACCTCGGAATCTTGCAATCCAGGTCTTGGGTGGTGGATTGTATCACCTCCAGAATACAGAGGCTACAATTCATATCAGTCGATGGAGCGTCGGTGCTACTATAAGCCGAGAGACAAAGATGGGATTCTATTAAAAGTTGTGACATATGTTTGGACTCGGCGTCCAGCACATGCACCAGACGTACAAGGAAGTTCGTGGATCCTTGTCTGCCATTTTAAGGCCAAGACATTTATTCTATGATAATATGACCTTGAAGTTACCTAGCTAGATGTCAGGAGACAGGTACCTGACCGAAGAAGTTTCTATGTTGGGGATTGTGGTTCAAAGTAAACAAAGGGTAAGGGGTGGAATCGACGACAACCCTAACCCTGTGCCTCTGCAGCCCTGCGCTCAGACCCCGAAAATTTCCAGAAACCATCCAGATTCAATTGACGATTGACAGCTCTCTGGGTGGTGAAGCTGCGCAAACGACTCGGGCCAATTCGTCCCTCACATTCACAATGGCCGGCGTCCGCGGCGTCTCCCGAACGGCCTGTGGCCTCCCGCTCTTCCAAATATCCCGCCCTGGGTACCCGACATGCGCGCGGAGAAGCGCCTCCTCCGCCGCAGAGACCCCCTCGTCCGCCCTCGCCGACCTCGAGACCGACTCGACCCTCGGCACCCCCCAGCTCAGCCGCGAGGAGAAGCTGGCCTTCCGGCCATGGAAGCGCGCCGCCGACCGCCGAATTCCCCTGCCCGGTAGCAGATACAAATACCACCCGCCCAAGTTCGCCCGCGGACCCCTCCACCCCATCCAGTCGCCGGCCACGTCGGACCCCATCGCCCGCGACTTCGTCCCCGGGCCCTACCACATGCCCCGGCTACGACAGACGTGGCAGTCGACCGTGTCGTCGGACCTCATGACGCTCGCCTACCTCCACATCCCGCCGGGCACCGAGAAGCACGTGCGTGCCGAACGCCTGCGCAGCTGGGACGACTCGTCGCCGTACCACCTGAACCGCCCGAAGCGGGGACCGCGCGGCGCGCCCGTGCTGCCGCTGATCGAGCGCGACATCACCTTCCGCAACATCCCCGAGCTCAAGGAGATCTCGATCGCGTGCTACGTGCCGAGGGCCGTCAAGGACCCAGACCTCCTGGTTGTAGCGCGCTCGGCGTTGATGGCCATCTCGGGCGCCCTGCCCGAAATCACAACGACCAAGAAGAGTGTCGTGCAGTGGGAGGTTGTCAAGGGCAAGAAGGCCGGTGTCAAGATCACCATCTACGGCAACGAGGCGTACGACTTTTTGGACCGGTGCATACACCTCGTCTTCCCGCGCATCAAGGACTGGCAGGGGTTCAAGGCGACGACGGGAGACGGGTCGGGGAATCTGGCGTTTGGTCTTAACCGTGATGCCTTGGCCTTGTTTCCTGAAATCGAGGTCAACTACGATGTGAGTATTATGCTGCCTTGGTGTTCCCCTGGTCTTCACAACTGACGTGGTGTGTCTAGATGTACCCGCTCAAGTCGATTCCGGGCTGCCGTGTGTTTATCAAGACCACAGCGACTTCGGATAGACAAGGGAGGTTATTGCTCCAGGCCATGGGCATCCCGTTCTATGGACAGATCCGGGACTAGACGGATTGCCAGCGAGGCTTGTACAATAAATACCCACAAATAGATATCCTTGTAATATCAACAACAAGAGAACCACGATTTTGACATGTGAAAGATGTTGCGAAACCGAATTTAGAGATAACTTTTCCATCCCCTACCTACCCTGGGTATTTCCATCCCCTGTGGCTCTATATCACCCACCGGCCACACATGACAACCGGACATCCCACCAGACCCGTGATACCTTCCAGATGCCTAACCCAAACGCCGTCTATGCAGTACCCGACCAATCTCCCTCGAACCCAGTCTACGCCTTCGCGCCCCCCTTGGCCTTCTCCTTCAGCCCATTCATCACAGCATCCACAGCATCCATATCCGCCGCATCCACCTTGTCCCCAACCGCATGTCCCTTCTTCCCGAGCTCCTCAGCCGCCGCGTCCATCGCCGGCTGATAATTCCTCACCGCCGAGCTCAGCGCATAAATCGCCTTCCTCCTCACCGCCTCCGTCTCGGCCTCGCCCGTCGCCAGCGCCACGAGCGGCGCGATGCCGCCGTGCGCGTGCAGCCGCTCCTGCGTCTTCTCGTTGTTCTGCACCGCCGTGCCGACGCACCACGCCGCCATGCGGCGAAGCTCGCGCTCCTCGTGCGTGAGCAGGTCGAGCAGCGGGCGCCAGAGGCCCAGGTTCTCGAGGTTGTTGGCGTTGTCGAGGGACTCGATGAGCTGCTCAAAGTTGTCAAACGCCACGAGCCGGTTCTCGAGGTCGTCGTCGGCCGACGAGGGGGCGGGGTCCGTGATGACTTCGATGGCGGCCTTCATGAGGTCCGCCTCGGAGGGACCGCCGAAGAGGGCCGCGAGGACTTCGGGGGTGAGGTCGCTTTTGGCGGGGGTGACGGCGGGGGCCTGGGCGGCGGAGGCGCCGTTGGCTGTCGGGGGGCTCCGGCTGTCGTAGGGGGCGGAGGTGCGCTCTTCGATGGCGCGGAAGCCGGTTGGGCCGGTGGCCGTCGCATTGCTGGTGTTGCCGTTGGCGGTGGAGGGGACCGAGTGCTCGATGCCCCAGCGCAGGAGCTCGTTGAGGTTCTTGTCCATGGTGGGGGTGGTTTGTTGTAGTTTGGGGGTGGTTTTGGATGAAGACTCGACTTTTTTTGGAGGTTTCGATTTAAATTCGAAGAGGGGTCGAGATTTGGCCACAGATGGTACGAAAACCTTTGGATAAGAGGAAGTTGTAGAGTTTGTCGCAATCAATATCAACAAGGCCGTCCAGTGATTCCCAATCCAAACAGCATTGACAACCACATTCTTCTGCGGTGTTCTTGGCTCTTCAGGAAAATTCTGTCCGAAACAGGCTAAGCGCCTTTTCCCCACGGTCTCAGTTCAGGTCGGGATTCACATGTTGGACCGAATATTCAAGTCTGAAGATTCATCTCCGAATTGAGAAGACACCAGTCGTCTTGACGCGAAAACAACGCCAGACTCATCATACGTGCATCCCGGGAAGTAAATAGGGGCCTCCGGACTAAAACCCGGCCATCTCGGGGACTTGTTCATCGTCAACTCCGATCCGATGAGGCGGATTCAACAATTTGAAGAGGTCCGTGCGGAATAATTACCCCGCCACCAAAAAATATGTGCCCCACTTGCCCCTCGCGCCTCTTTTTTGACCGCAAGTTGTTGGAGGAATGGACGAGATGGCTTCATCGAGCATCCACAACACAAGCAAGGTTTGGGAGTCTCCCTGAAGAGAGGACACTGAACATCTGATGTGTCTTCATCAGTGCCATCCCATCCCAACTGGCCCCGCATCCGGGATGCCACAGCCTCGCGGGGCCGCCGACGTCCCCTCGCCTCGGCTGCAATCTGGAGAGTAAGCACACACAGACTCGCATCCCAACTCCATCCCAAGCGCTTAGCTTGCAGTCAGCGGCATCCGCAGACCTGGCCATCTGGGGCTCGAACATCGCGGAGTTTGCGGTGGATGCCGGCAGCCGAGCCTCGAGAACCTCGCACCCTCCCACCTTATGTGCTTGTTCTATGATAAGGCCGCCGTTAATGTCGCCCGGTTGTCTGGGATTCTGTTTCGAGTTGGTGTTGCTGTTGTTCACGAGCATCAGGAACTTGATGCCCCGCTATCGGCTGTGCATACGTAGTCCATGCCACCATGCCAACCCGTCGTTGACAAAGCCCGGACACACAAGGTCGAGATGCCTGCTTGGCAGGGGCGTTTGCTGAAGACTCGGGAGGTATCTGAGCAGTCTCACCAGGCGGCGAGATGAAATGTAGAGAGCGTACGTAAGACTCCGAGGTGCCGTCGTAGATGCCTTGTCTCACGGAGACTACAAACGGGAGCCTTCAGACTCAAGAGTCTCTCTCTGGGGGCGCCAAGAGATATTTGGGTGTGGGAGAAGGGAGCCCAGCCACACTGGATGACGAGGCCGTGACCAAACCAAGTTCGGATACCAACCTCTCCTTTCTTGGGGGGGAGGGTTTGGGGGGCCTTTTGGTGAGGAAAAGGCGACCCGATTCGTGAAGGCGGCAAGCAGATCCCTTGTTTCTCCCAAATTAAGCGGCCTCGCCTGCCCACAACAAATCCACCAGCTCACGCCGCCCACTGGCAGCAGACAGGACAGGGCAGGACAGCTGGCTGCTGGCTGCTGGTGCAGGCGATGGTGGGTGCTGGGGCGCTCGCTGGGGACGGGACCAACTGGCGGACTGGCAGTCGGGCGCGGACAAGTGACAGAAGTGACATCGCCGCAGGGGGGCCGGCCAGGGCCCCTGCTCCCACCTTCCTTCTCCTCGCACCATCCACCATCATCCACCCCCTCCCTCCCCCAAGCCCACGTCGACCCAAAAGACCTACCTTAAATCCACCTCCCTTTCCAACCTCGCGCCACAAGCAACTCCCGATTTTTTCTCCCCCCCCTTCGCCTCTGTCTTACCTCTCGCCTTGACGATCCGGGATTCGCATTTCGCACGAACCCCAGCCTTGACTTCTGCTGTTTTTTGTCTTGAACTTCACCCGTTGAACCCACAGTCTTCTAATCAAAATGGAGGGTAAGTTGCGATCTCGCTCCCCAACCAGCCGGCCGCCAGCAGCCCGAGCCCCAGCGCTTCCGCCCGGCCTGGCTGCTCGGCCTGCCGACGGCCTCTCCTCTCCTCGCGACGACAGTTTGCTGACCGGGCTTTTGCTGTGCAGAGGAAGTCGCTGCTCTCGTTATCGACAATGGGTAAGCCGGCAACCGAGCCTTTCCCCTCACCCTCACCGACTCGTGGGCGGAGCACCACCGAAAGCCCGCCACGGCTGATGGAACGAGGCACCGCCCGCGACATGTCCCTGCCCCGACCGAACACAATACCATCAAGAACGATGAGCGGAGCTGACAGTTGATTAGTTCGGGCATGTGCAAGGCCGGCTTCGCCGGTGACGATGCTCCCCGTGCTGTCTTCCGTAAGTCTTGGCACCCCCGATAACCGCGCCGGCTCGCCCCGGAGCGTGGCTGGCTGGCTGGCAGGCGGCAGCATCGAGACTGACACCGAGTACAGCGTCTATCGTCGGCCGTCCCCGCCATCATGGGTATGTGGCGCGCGCACCGCAGAGCAAAGCTCGCCATGAGTACATCCGGCTGACCTCACCCGCAGCATCATGATCGGCATGGGCCAGAAGGATTCCTACGTCGGTGATGAGGCCCAGTCCAAGCGTGGTATCCTCACGCTCCGGTACCCGATCGAGCACGGTGTCGTCACCAACTGGGACGACATGGAGAAGATCTGGCATCACACTTTCTACAACGAGCTCCGCGTGGCTCCCGAGGAGCACCCCGTCCTGCTCACCGAGGCCCCCATCAACCCCAAGTCCAACCGTGAGAAGATGACGCAGATCGTCTTCGAGACCTTCAACGCCCCCGCCTTCTACGTCTCGATTCAGGCCGTCCTCTCGCTCTACGCTTCCGGCCGTACCACCGGTATCGTCCTCGACTCCGGTGACGGTGTCACGCACGTCGTGCCCATCTACGAGGGTTTCGCCCTTCCCCACGCCATCGCGCGTGTGGACATGGCCGGCCGTGACTTGACCGACTACCTGATGAAGATCCTCGCCGAGCGCGGCTACACCTTCTCCACCACGGCCGAGCGCGAAATCGTCCGTGACATCAAGGAGAAGCTTTGCTACGTCGCCCTCGACTTTGAGCAGGAGATCCAGACGGCGGCCCAGAGCTCCAGCCTCGAGAAGTCGTACGAGCTTCCCGACGGCCAGGTCATCACGATCGGCAACGAGCGCTTCCGCGCCCCCGAGGCCCTCTTCCAGCCCTCGGTCCTTGGTCTCGAGAGCGGCGGCATCCACGTCACCACCTTCAACTCGATCATGAAGTGCGACGTCGATGTCCGCAAGGACCTCTACGGCAACATCGTCATGGTATGTTTCGCGGTGCATTTGGTTTGGGTAGAAACGGGCGACTAACAAGACCAACAGTCGGGTGGTACCACCATGTACCCCGGTCTCTCGGACCGTATGCAGAAGGAGATCACGGCCCTCGCCCCCTCGTCGATGAAGGTCAAGATCATCGCTCCCCCCGAGCGCAAGTACTCCGTCTGGATCGGTGGTTCCATTCTCGCGTCGCTCTCTACCTTCCAGCAGATGTGGATCTCGAAGCAGGAGTACGACGAGAGCGGCCCGTCGATTGTGCACCGCAAGTGCTTCTAAGGTGAGACGGCCCTCTTGCTCTGCGTGGTAGCCCCAAACTGACGGTGGGATGCAGCTCGTTAATTGGACAATGTCACGATTGTCACGAACCAATGCCGTCGACTATATCAGCCACCTCGTGGGACTTCTCTGGGCACGGGCATGTATCTCCTGAAGGAGTCTCATATTTACGAAAAGTTTTGACCTCGGTCATGGTTCGGTGGGAGTCCATACTCCGTTTGGGAGGGATGCGGGCCGTTTGTTTCCTGGGAGGGCGGGTGCGAATGCGTGGGCTGGCGCGGGTTAAGTAGGCCATGGATGATGATACATTTTTTACCAACCTCATTGGACCTGTTGGCCTTTTTTGTGACGACTTGATTGTTTTGTTGTCGACTTGGCCTTGTCGGTTTGTCAGAGCTTCAGAAATAGCATATCATGTTGTGCCAACAGACTCGGCCGGTTCATGTGTCGTGTCGTGGCAACAATGTGCACTTTCTACGGGGCAGGGTCGTGCTTTGGGACATCCGCCTCTCCTGTCCCGGGCTCTCCTGTCTCTTCGCCCCCCTCCCCCTCTAGCTGTTGTTGTTGCGCGGCCTTCTCCTCCTCCAATTTCTTGTACTTGCGGCGGCTCTTCTTGGCGGCGCTGTCGGAGCGCTTCTTCTTGACGGCGCCGACGATGGCGGTGCGGCTCTCCTCGCCGTTGTAAAGCACGTCGAGGCGGGCGGCGAGCAGGTCGCGCGCTATCTTGCGGTTCTGCTCGCGCGAGCGCGTGGCCTGGCACTTGATGACGATGCCGGTCGGGAGGTGCTTGAGCTGGACAGCGGAGCTGGTTTTGTTCTGGGAGGGGCGGGGGGTTAAGAGGAGCTAAGGGGCTAAGGGGCGAGGTGCGGGGGGCATACAATCTTCTGCCCGCCCGGCCCGCTGCCCTTGAGAAAGGACTCTTCGAATTCTTCCTCGGGGGGATGCTTGGGGCGCTGGGGCATTTGTCTTTGGGGGATGGAGGGGGTTGTTGTGAAGGGCTGGGTGGTGGTGGTGGTTGTAAGGTGTATCCTCGGGCGTGGACGGAGGAGGGCCCCGCGGAGGGCGGCGAGAAGGGAGGGGGGTGGCATCGGGGCTGCGGGTGGGGGTGGTGGTGTGGTCGGGGGGTTAGGGCGTGGGTTGTAGAGTCCCCTGGGGTGTTGTCAGTGTAGATATTTACACGGTAGGATGTTGATTCGGGTGTTTCGAACTGTTGAAAGGTCGCGCTGGTGCGATGTCCATGACCGACGTGGACCGACACCGTGATGGTTGCGACGACGGTGGGATGGTCGTGGTTCGTGGTGGGGCCGGCCCAGAATGTGGGCCAATGACCATGCGAGCCGGCGGATCCGGTTCATTTGCGGCAGGCAGTTGGAACGACCCCAGAACAGGGGGCGCGCGCGGGAGGGATCGGTTCATCAGGGTCGCGTGGGAAATTTCGTGGTGGTCAATCTATCCAGCCATGAGTAACGACGACTGATCACCGCTCACGACTACGACCACGACTGCAGTACATTCCCTGACCTCCACGACAGCACAACTCGACTCCCGTGATATCGAATCGAGCCGCCCGCGCCATCGCAACCACCCACCTTCACCGTCCATCCCAGCCCAGCGCAAACCACGCCCTCCCCTCCAACACGCCCAACATGTCGTCCTACCTCGAGTCCTTCAGCAAGTGGATCCAGCTCAAGATCTACCAGCTCGAAATCACGTACAGCGTCTACATCTTTACGCCGATTGAAAAGTTTATTTTCTGTAAGCCCTCCCCGCCGCCGCCTCTCGCAGATCAGACCAGACCGGTTGCTGACTACGTGTGCCTGTCCTAGACTCGGTCCTCTTCCTCATCTTCTCCCTCACCTTCATCGCCACGGTCCTCTACCTCCCGCACCACCTGCAGTTCATCATCAGCCGCGCGTGGTTCTACATGCACGGCGACGCACCGGCTGCGGCGGCGGCAGCTGCGCAGACGGTGTCGTCTACGCTGGGGAAGGTGGCGCAGGCTACGGCGGGGGGCGTTGTCCGGGAGCTGTGAGCTGGTTCGGGGGCGGTTGTCGGAGGGTGTACATGATGGGTTTGGGGAGCATATCGGAGAAAGGGGGCGCCCCGGGGACATGGTAATGTCGGGCATGGCACGCACGATGCATATACGTATGTAATGGGATCTTATTTGCGCAGTTAGGAGGCGTTCAGGGGCGAGATACAGCATGCGAGCATGGGGTCAATAGAATAGAAACCCAGATATGTCTGGGTTGAATAATACCTTTTTTTGTTTTGTCAGCCCCTCTATGGTTCTATCCATCCAAAACCATGATATGATCTATACTACCTCCCTCAGATCTAAACCGCAACATCATATATCCTCAAACTCCCATCCTCCCCGGCGACTGCCAACTCCCTCCCCTTCCCGCCCTCCGCCCTCGTCGGCCTCCACGCAAGCTGCATCACCGCCCTCGGCAACCACAACTCCCTCGGCACCTCGACCGTCTCCTCCACCACCACCTCCCCCTCCCCGCTCATCTTCAACACCAACACCACCAGCCTCCCCGCCTCCGTCCCCACGGCCAGCACCATCCTCCCCTCCTCCCCGCCCGCCGCGAAATCCAGCGCCGTGACCGCATGCTCCTGCGCCACCGCCAACCCCAGCACAAACTTCCCCCCTTCCTCCCTCCTCACCCACACCTTGACCATCTTATCCCTCCCCGCCGTAGCAAACACCCTCCCGCCCTCCGCCCACGCCGCATCCAGAATCATCCGCGAATGCCCCTTGGCCTCCGCCTGCAGCAGCGTATACCCCCCTTCCTCCCCGCCCGTCCGCTCCCACACAACCCACTGCCGATCCCGCCCCACGCTCAGCAGGTAGCGGTCCCCCTCGCCGCCGAACCGCAGCCGCGCGACCGTCAGCGCGTGCGCCGCCAGCGGCGGCTTCACCTCGGTCCAGCGGGCCGTCTCGAACAGCCGGATGACGGCGTGGTTGAGGCTGGTGGCGCGGCAGGCCGAGGCGACGAGGGCGCCGTCGGAGGTGGCGGCGAGGCACGAGATCTCGTAGCCGTGGCCGTAGAGCTTCTCGGTCTCGGGGAAGAGGGTGTGGCGGCTGAGGGATTCTTCGTAGGGGGGGTGGTCGGAGACGACGTCGAGGGTGGATGGCGGGGCTGGGGTTTCGTTGTCGTCCGGGGTGGGGCCGGCGACGTCGATGGCCTTGTTGGAGAGGCCGAGGACGGGCATGTTGGCGGCGTCGGGGAGGGTGGAGGCGTTGGTGGGGAGCGGGACGGGGGTGAGGCGGGAGAGGAGGTGGGCGACGGATTGAGGGGTGGTGAAGACGCGGAGGAGCTTCTCGTCGGCGCCTGAGACGAAGGACGACGGGCCGAGGGTGTCGATGCAGTTGAGGTCGTAGCCGTGGATCTGGGGGCGCGCGAGCTCGTGCCAGGTGTTGGTGGCGGTCCACTCGGCGTGGAGGCGGGTCGTCTGGTCGGAGGAGGTGGAGAGGAGGTAGGAGCCGTCGCGGGCCCACGAGAGGCCGGTGACGGCGCGGGTGTGGCCCGATATGGCGAGGGCCTGGCGCCAGGCGTCGGTGGCGGGGTCGAGGTCCCAGCGGCGCCAGGAGCCGGTGCGGCCGAGGGTGACGACGGTGGACGCGGTGGGGGACCACAGGCCGGTCCAGAAGCCGCCGATGCTGCCTGTGGCCGTGGTGGCGCCCTTTTCGCGGCTGATCTCGCCGAGGCGGGCGACGGTGATCCAGATGCCCGAGTCGGCGTCGGATTCCCAGATGGAGAGGGAGTTGTCGGCCGAGGCCGAGAGGAGCTGGAGCCGGGCGTCCGAGGACGCGGACCGCGCCCACTTGGCGCTGTAGATCCAGTCGTCGTGGCCGAGGAGGAGGGCCTCAAACATGACGCAGTACTTTTGGCCGGCCGCGCTGAGCTTGTGGATCTTGTTGCCGGGCATGAGGGAGCCGACGGCCATGTCGACGCCGGCGGCGCTGAGGGCCGACAGGGCGGTGCCCTGGTGAACACGCCAGATGCGGATGTACTTGTCCTGGCTGGCCGAGGCGAGGAGGAGGTCGCTGCCGGCCGCGTCGGGCTTCTCGCGGATGAAATCGAGGGAGCGCACCCAGTTCTCATGGCCGGAGAGAGTGGCTTGAAGCGAGAACTCTAGCCCAGTGGCGCTGTTGTCTGGTGCGGCGGCGGCTGTGAAGATCTGGACGGTGCTGGTGGTCCCGGCGACGGCCATGATGATGGCCTTGCCGTCATCGTCGAGCGGGCTCAGGGCGATGGCGAGGGGCAGGTACCCCTTTGTTGTCTTGATGGTCTGGAGGAGGGTTACCTGGCCGCCGGCTTCGAACGACCAGATTTTGACAGTGGCATCGGCGGCGCCCGACGCAAAGATGCGTCGCTTGTCGTCGCCGGTCTGAGGGGTTCTGAGGGCGGCTATGCAGTTGATGGGGGACGTGTGTCCCTCGAGGGTCTCAAGACAGGTAACAGCGCCCGACTCGGAGTCTGAAGCCCATATCCGCAGAGTGAGGTCATCGCCCCCTGTGACGAGATAGCTGACCTTGTCGTCGGCGAGTTTGGGCAGAAACTTTACAGCCCTGACATGGGCAGTATGGCCGCTGATGATGTGGGTGACCCCGCGGGTGTCCTGGTCATGGTGAGCTTGTCTGGTTCGTCTCTCGCCCCCGTCTCCCCAGCAAGATGGCACCACTTACAACTGGGTTCCAGAAGCAGACATTCGAGTCTGACCCAAAGGCCACAGTGCCCTCGTCCCCCCAGTCGGCCGCGGCGGAATATCTGTTTGCGCCCGCCGAAAGATATCGGGTGGTGACAGCGGCTCCGGCCATGATGCCAGAAATTCCTGCGCAAAAATGACCTTCAAGATGAGCTGACAGAAAGGGCCTGGGCTGCGATGGGTGAGCGTATCCCCAGACTGAGTCACCGGCTCTGATTGGCTGGTTGCAAGAGAAGCACGATTTTAGGGCAGGCCTTGAATTGTCGTCCGAGCGCGAAGACCGTACAGTGCCGGGTACGGAGTGTGCTGGTGCTGGGAACAGTGCACTGCGCACCGACTGCCCAGCGGTGATGGAATCGAACGATTTGAATCTGGCGGGCGTTTGAATCGACAATGTGGCCCTGCGCACAGTGCGCATTGTGACACTGTGGGTCGGAAATTTGATTGCTTTCTGTTTCCCGGTCGTCGGGAACCGTCTGAGCTTCTGATTCCAGGCTGTGACCCCTGCCAACTGTACTGCAACGACAACCCAACGTGTTCCAGACGAGCCAGACTTCAAAAGACAACAAACTTCGTCATCACCTAACCCCTGAGCCGCAGCAAGAGATTCCGACTTTGCCCGCACTTTTTTTGTCGTCCACATCATGGGAGACAGCGTCGCAGACGGGTCCAAAATCCCCATCACGGTTGACTTCTCGTCAGTTCACGCCCCTCCCTGTCTTCGACAGACACTAACTCGAACCACAGGGGAGGCCTCGAGATCCTCTTTGCCAACCAGCCGCACTATGCCCTCTCACTTCCCGCCAAGGACAAGGACGGCTCCCCCTCGACCATCAAGTCTCTTGTCGACTACCTCCTCAGAGAGCTGATCAAGGACCCCCGGGAAGACCTCTTCGTCCTCGACGGCCACATGTAAGTCCGCCCCCCCGGGCCATGCCGGTCCCTGCAGGACTGACGTCAACCCCAGCCGGCCGGGCATTCTCGTCCTCATCAACAATGCCGATTGGGAGCTCGAGGGCGAGGAAGACTACGAGCTGCAAGCCGGCGACAACATCTTCTTTGTGTCTACGCTTCACGGCGGCTAATACAGCAAACTCTTGACCCATCTCTCTTCCACTGTCACACCGCTTGGTTCTGGCTACTGGCCCTTCTATTGACCAAGGTCTTTCAAGAACTCGGTAACGCTGCGGTTCTGGGCAGCAACCAAGTCCCCCTCCTCAACACGAAAGCGTGACCAACATCCACCCCCTCCATCTCTCGACGAAGCCGAGCGGACGATGAGCCTACTCCCAGGCAAGACGCGCCAACCCATATCCGTGGGGGTTGGGCAGTGAAAGGGCGTCGGTACTAGTTCCGTCGCCAGTTCAACCACCTGAGAGCTCCTCCGCCGTAAACTCCCATTTGCGCCCACGTCACGAGACCCGTGCCGGACGTCAACGATGTGTCCACGAGACTCAAAAAATATTCGCCTTGTAGGACAACATCTTGGGGTTAGGCAGGAACATCTACCTCGCCGTGGGGAAGGTGGTGGTACAACAGCACCACATATCAAATCAGGGGTTATATCCCATCGCTACAATGAATCCCACGATGCAAGATTATAAACTCTATTACTTGACAACTAAACCCCCGTCAACCATAACCAACACGCCCATACAAACAACACTCGAAAACACAAAACTGCGTACGGAGAGCGGCATCCAGCAGAACGCTTTTGCACCTCGGGAGTTGCAGCACCCATCCCATCGTCCTCCTTCTCGCTACCGACTTCCTACATCGGCACACACCCTATCTATCACTTGTCACCCACCGCAGCAACAAGTAGGCAGTAGTAGGTAGGTAGCATCAACACACCCAAGAAACCGGATATCCAGCCACCCTACTGTGCAGCAAGTGTCAAGATCGATCCCGTCCCGTCCCCGCAGGCAGGTAGATGCGACGCGCGATGTGTTTGTGTCACTGACAGGTGGGTGACGAAGCAAGCAAACTTGCATTTTGGGGGGGGGCTGCGGTACCCAGCCAGCTCGATTTGGCCTGATCATCCCCCTCCCCCTCCCCCCTACCGGACGAGGGGGAGGGGGGGTATTGCGGGATTTTGACAAGTCAAGTCGGATCTACCTACAACCTAACCTGGTTCGGGTTCAAACGGACGATGCGCCTACCTGTATGTCTATTGTTTGATGCGTCGTCTGCCGCAAAGAGTGTGCTGTCTTTGCCGTAAATGGATGGGTAGCTACCTGCGTATCTTGCCTGCTTGCCTGCTTTCTCGAGTCGTCGCGTCTCGACACCCCTCCATGCATCAGATTCCGTCCCGGGGCAAGAGAAAATTTCAGTGCAGTCAAAGCCGTGCAAGCAGAGGCAAGGCTCGCAACTTGTACGGAGGGGGAAAGGAGGGGCACCCAAAAACTCAAGAAGGTTTACAGCTCGTCAGAAACACAAACACCTCCCCTTTCCCACAGTTACACACGGCAAAAGGTATGGAT